>JAMKQA010047051.1:0-25384 GCA_024699735.1 Posidonia australis | reverse complement strand
GTGATTGAATATTCTTGTGCTAAATCCTTAATAGTTTCAAGATTGCATAATAATTTCCAAAGAGTAAATTAAAACCGGAAAATCTCTATTCACCCCCCCTCTAGAGAAGCATTAGTATCCTACAGGTTTGTGTGCTTGATCCTTCCTCTTTTCTTTCTTTCTTTTTCTCCTTCTCTCACTCTCGAGCTCACCTCACCCTGTCTTCTTCCTCTTCTTCCTCCACCAGCCCGTGCCACCAACGATGCTGACCCATGTCTTCTCGTCTTCTCTGACTTGATGGGTGGCCGACGTGACGTGGGAGGAGGAGGAGATAAAGAGGGGCAGGGGAGAGTGGAAGATGGAGGGCTGAGATGAGAGAAGGAAGAGGGAGAGGAGGAATGACACGCATAGAGGAGGTGGGGGCTATCTGTGTGGTTCGCCGACAGGGGAGCTTCGTCGGGGCTACGCCGAAGTGCAGGGAGACTCGCTGGAAGAGGTACGCAGCTCCTTTTCTCTCCCATTCTCTTCTTTTAGCTTAATTGATTAAATGCAAGGAAATGGTGACAAATTCATGTAAAATCGTAGAAAAATACGGGAATTAATGAGAATGAGCTGAATAGCATGAAAACATAGATATCATGTGGTTAGGATGGAAATTGGTAGGAATATACAAGATTTTGGGATGAAGGCTACTGTAGCCGTTTTGAGTCTCATCCCTTTGTGATTTTTGTGTGGATTGTGTAGTTAATGAAATCATGAATGATTTGAGAGGTTTTGAAGTAGACTCATGGGTCTACACCCCATGATTTATTGGTAATTAGTGATGTGTGTTTGGGAGGTCCAATAGAGCCTCCCACTTCCGGTGATTTTGTCGACCGAAATAGGGGAATGCCCTGGTTGCGGGAAATTCAATATGCCGAATTGAATTTGGTATACCAAAATCCTAACAGATTAAGGCAGGATACCGAGTTTGGGTAGGCCGAAACCAACAGGTCGACCGAATAAGGGATTTTCGGTACCGAAAATGTTTGGTATACCGAATCAGGGATTTTCGGTATACAAAACTAGAAATTTGGTCTGTCGATTTTGCCCTGACCCTGATATATATATAAATGTGAATATAAAATGAAGGATAAAGGGTTTAAAAGGTATGTAAAGTATGTGTTAGTGATGTTTTTCCCCATGTAAATGACATGGAGGAATATGGAACCCAAATAAGTGTGTTTGGGGGTGGTTTTGGGTTTAAGGGCCTAAAACTAAATAAAAGAGAATAAATGTGTGGCTTTTGAGTAATTTTGGGCATGAGACCCAATTTATGATTTTTAAAGCATGGTTTTTCATGGATTGAGTTGAGACCCCACAAGAGGGTCAAGTATTGCATGGAAACAGATTCTTGCAATGAAAAAGAATGGAAATGGAAATGGTTTTGAAAAGGAAAGTTTAAAGAGTTTTGAAAATGAAACACTAATAAAATCTTAAGGAACCACGGGGGTTGGTGTCGACAACGTGGTGGGAGTATGGGGCTCCATTGAAACCAGTTGCCAGACACGACTGTGGTTGCCGAGTTTGAGACGATATAGGCTAAGTCTAGGTCGTTGAACCTAGTTGTTTGGGTCACCGAGCACGTGACGATGTAGGCTGAGCCTAGGTTATTGAACCTAGTTGTTTAGGTCATCGACGGTGTAGGCTGAGCTTCGGTCATTGAACCTAGTTGTTTGGGTCACATATGGGACGTCAGACAAAGACATATCCCCGTGCATATATGAAAGAGATTGAGGCTGGTTGGCCAGAGCAGTGGCATCCTGCATGGGGAATTTCACCATAGTAGTGTAGAAAAGTAGGGGAAATGATGTCCTCGCCTACTGCTTGTGTGCCTGGTTACCCCTAATCAAGGTATCATTAGTAAAGAAAAGTGGAAATGAATAAGAAAAGAATGTGATTTTGAGAAATAAAAGAAATGTGGTTTGGCTGGGATTGGACTTATGAATGGTCCTAAAATCCTAGAATAAAATAATGACTTTGTTTTAGCCAGTATTTATGATTTTGGTTTTGAGCCCGAGAGGCATTGGGTTTTAGGCTAGATCTGGTTGGAAACGCGGTTTCTTAAGATATAAGTTTGAAAGTGGTTTTGGTCTTGGGAAGAAATCCCAAGCAATAAAGAAGAAAGATGAGTTTTGAAAAGGAACATGGTTTTGGAAATGATTTCCAAAAATTTTAAAAGAAAAAGGATGGGTGAGTTTTGGAAAGAGTATAACCCTGGGAACAGATTCCCAACTGATTTCAAAAGAAAGGACAAGGATGTTTTAAACTGGATCTTCAAAGAAAACTAAGTTTTATAAATTAAAAGTTGAGTTTTTGGCATTTCACTGGATTTCATTGTTTGTATGTTTGGGGCACGTACTAGGTGACTTAGATGTCACTCACGTGTGCTTGTTTAGTTTTCAGGTGCAGATTGAGTGCAGTCGAGTTTCGGTGCCGGAGTCAGAGCTTCTAGCCCACATTGTATCCTAGAGGTGAGCCTTAGTTACAGTCATTTAATTTTACTGTAATTAGTGTAATTTTGCTTATGATACTATGCTTTAGGTAACGTGCCCGGGTTCGAGGCATTACACATGACCTCAGGGGTTTCCTAAGGGGGACAAAGAAAGAACATGACCTTAGGGATTGCCTTAGGGGGTCAAGCTAAAGGGCACGGCTTCAAAGGTTGCCTAAAGGAGTCAAACTAAAAGACAAGGGCTTCAGAGGTTACCCAAGGAGTTTAACTAAAAGGCACGACCTCAGAGATTACCTAGTGGGGTCAAACTAAAAGACATGGCCTCAGGAATTGTCCATGGGAGTCAAACTAAAAGACACCACCTTAAGGATTGCCTAAAGGGGTCAAACTGAAAGACATGACCTTAGGGATTGCCTAAGGCGGTCAAACTAAAAGACATGGCCTCAAGAGTTGCCTAAGAGGGTTAAACTAAAAGACGCAGCCTTAGAGATTACCTAAGGAGGTCAAATTAAAAGATACGATCTCAGAGATTGCCTAAGGAGGACAAACTAAAAGACATAGCCTTAGGGTTTGCCTAAGGGGATCATACTAAATGACACAGCCTCAGAGATTGCCTAAGGGGGTCAAACTAAAAGACGTAGCCTTAGGGATTGCCTCAGGGGGTCATACTAAAAGAAGCGGCCTCAAGGGTTGCCTAAGGGAGCCAAACTAAATGACACAGTCTTAGGGGTTGCCTAAGGAGGTCATGGAAGGAAAACTCAACCTCAAGAGTTGCCTAAAGGGGTCATAAAGGAAGACTTGACCTTAGGAGTTGCGTAAGGGGATCATAAAGGAAGACTTGATCTCAAGGGTTGCCTAAGGGGGTCATAAAAAGAAGATTCGATCTCAAGATTGCCTAAGGGGGTCATAAAGGAAGAGTAGCTCTCAAGAGTTGTCCAAAGGAGTCATAAAAGGAAAATTCAGCTTCAAGGGTTACCTAAAGGAGTCATAAAAAGAAGATTCGGCCTCAAGGGTTGCCTAAGGGAGTCATAAAGGAAGACTCGACCTTAGGAGTTGCTTATGGGGGTCATAAAATGAAGAATCGGCCTCAAGCATTACCCAAGGGGTTCATAAAAGGAAGACTCGACCTCATGGGTTGCCTAAGAGGTCATAAAAGGAAGACTCAGCCTCAGAGGTTGCATAAGGAGGTCATAAAAGGAAGACTTGGCTTCAGGGGTTGCCTAAAGGGATCACAAAAGGATGACACGGTCTCAAAGGTTGTCTAAAGGGGTCATAAAAGGAATACTTGATTTCAGGGGTTGCCTAAGGGGGGTCACAATAAAGGATGCAAGACAGTTAACACTTGGGCGAGGAAGTCTAAAGAGGATAACTGGCACTTGGGTGAGGAAGTCTTAAAAGGCAATGGTAAGAGACAATCAGCACTTGGACAAGGAAGTCTAAAAGAGGATAACTGACACTCTAGTGGGGAAATCTTAAAAGATATTGGAAAGAGACAATCGACACTTAGGTGATGAAGTCTAAAAGAGGATAATTGACACTTGGGTAAGGAAATCCTAAAATGAGATTTAAAAGACAATCGACACTTGGGTTAGGAAGTTTAAAAGAGGATAATTGGAACTCTAGCGAGGAAATCCTAAATGATATGGGAAAGAGACAATTGATATTTGGGTAGGGAAGTCTTAAAGAAGATAATCGACTTTCCAGTGAGGAAAACCTAAAAGATATGGAAAAGACAGCCGACACTTGGACAAGGAAGCTAAGGAAGGTTGGAGAGGTTGGAGATGGCCAATCTGATGACCACTCAAAATGCTTTATGATGTGTTTTGCATGGATGCATGTTGGCGGAAATGCAACGTAGGGCGGTTTTTTGGCATGCAATGCATGACCTTAAAAAGTGAGATTCTTTCATCACAGCTTACTTTGATTTATATACCAGGATGGCTTAGGAATTTGACTTACTATCTAGAGTGGACTGACACATGAATGCAATTTGTCATAGTTAGGTACCCTTTCATCGAGTGTAGCCTACACTATCCATAGGGACCGTCGTCCTAAGACACGTAAATTAGAGAGACAAAGGTCCATGATGTTCCTGAGTGTCGGGTAAAGGGGGTGACCTCCTCTCTACTAATTTCATTGGCTATGTTGAGCCATGGTGCACTGGAGATCTTGGGATGCATGGTGGTCCAAAACTTGTGAAGTCGATGCTCTCATGTGTATTTTAACTTGTAGAAGCCTATAGAATTGGTCAAAATTGACCCTAACATTTTCTTATTGATCAGGGCTCCTATCTACAAAGTTCAGTGGCTAAAGTTGCCTCTAGGCATTTTTTCATTGTGTTAGGCACTATATAAAACGCAGTCGATACTGTGTCAAGCATTTTAGAGTGGCTCCTGTACATCTTCAACAAAATTGTTATTTTCTCTAGGGTGTCCCTTGCCCCTACTTCAAAGATAGATATGGATTGCATAAGATAAGCTTAGGTGGAGGATAATAAGTTTGGACTTAGCTTTGTTGTCTAATTGAAAATGACGATCTGAGTGGGAAAGGTCAAAACGCTATGTAGGGTTGCAAATGTCTTAGATTATTGCATCATTGGCCATTCTTATTATTAGTTTCTTGAGATGGTGTTGGTTAGTTAGATTTTACTTTGATTTTGATTCTTAATTTTCTATATTTGTTTTTGGATTTTTGGGTTTTTCCCCTTTTTTTGGAGTTTTTCTTTTTTTTTTTGGATTTTTGGTTTTCTATTTTTATTTGATTTTTTTTAAAACATTGGATTTTGGTTTTGTTTGTATTTTATATTTTTGGCTTTTGGATTTCTATTTTTTTCAGAGAAGAAAATTCTTCCATGAAGTTGGGAAAAAAGAAGACTTTGTTTGTGGAAACCTTGATAATTGGAATCCTTGTGTACTCCCAAATTGGAAGATGTTTCAGGCTTGCCTTAGTACTTGAAGGGTGCTGTGACCGAATCAACCCTAGGGACCCTGTGAACTTGGCATAAGGAAAATCGAACTGGCAAGAACCGATGCGGTCATGGCGGAAGCAATGGATCCGCGAGAAGGATGCTCCTCACAAAGGAGGGGAAGGAACATCACAAAACACAAATGGATAAGGAAAAGATTCGAAGTTGCCACCTAATCTATCAAAGAGAGAATTATAAGACGAGGAAAATCAAAAACAAAACAAACAATAAAACTCAATTGGAAAAGTTAAATGAAAAACTGTGCCAATGGATGCAACACGAAGGTCAATGCAAGCCAAAGAAAGGATAAGGACTCCTGTTACGCATGGAAAAGGTATTAGACACCCCCATACACCCAACGAATCAATCTTTCTCAGCTTGTTTGCTCATTTGTGTGGCTTTGTCGGCATGTTTATGCCAATTTATGTTTGGCTTTAAGTCAAACGATGCAATGATGCAAAATCAAAACATGATGGTCGATACAAAGCTCAGATAAGCAAGGGTTACTATGAGGAAAACTCAATTAAAGGATGTGAATAATGAGATAAACAAGCAAGGGACTCAGTTTAATGAAGGAAAAAAGTCCTTGGAATTTTCGTGCAGGTTGACCACATAGGTCCACCATGGGACTAGGATAGGCTCCATTCATTAGAGCTTTCATCGTCTAAGAAACCAGTGGAAAGAATTTAAACCAAAAACCAAATGCATGCCAGAGAAGAACAGTAAGCGAAGACCTCAGAAGATCAAAACACGCCTTAAAACAAAAACAAGAGATGAGTAAACAAGAGGGGGCTTGGTTGATCCATGCTCTATCGGGGAACCCGCACATCATGCACGTGATATTGACCCAAGATCTAGAATTTGCAGCAGATGGCCGACCATCATTGCTTTTCCTAAGCCATAAAGACTAATAAGAAGCTAATGCAAGCATCCAGAAATAAGGAAGGGTCACACACGAACAGGAAAGCACAATCGAAGCGAAACAAATAGACATGGACCATCCCTTCCACCTTTGGTCATTTCCGTCGGACTGGATGAACTTTGCCAGCCATGGACAAGGTCGTTGAACGTCATTAGCCATATAAGGCATCTTGGTGACATTGAGGGGAGTGTGGGGAAGGCCTAGGAAGCAAACAACATGTATGCATGTGCATAGGTTGCTCTCTCCATCTAACTTAGGTCACGCCAGCGATGTCCTGCCTTGTCTGGCCATGACAAACGGCCAAGGACTGTGAGAAGGGGTCAAGAGGCATGAATAGATGAATAGGATGGACTAGGGTGCCATTGGAGAGGCCTGACCTCACGCTCAAGGGCCATTGGCCTCACGTGGGTCAATAGCACTTCGTCGGCGTGGTGTGATGTAGAATGGGATGCAAACAAGTGTGACACCTAGGCCTGATTATCTATTTTAATTGTAAACCATGTAATTAATTGTTATATCATATAACTGGTTCATTAATGGATAATTTGTTGTTTCTTGTGAGGATTTGGTTGGCTTTCTGTGCACATAATTATGATTTGGGACCAATGTGGAGTCCGATTTGAGGATGCACAATCGCCTTGGTTTGCATGCCTGTCTTTTCTTCTTTTTCTTCCTTCCTTTTTCCTCTCTCTCTCTCTCTCATGAGCCCTCACCATCTCTGTCTTCTTCTTCCTCTCCTTTGAACCCATGCCACAATAGTCGGCAGCTCGTGCCTCCCCGTCCCTTTCGACGTGATGGGTAGTTAGCGCGACACAGGGTGGAGGAGGATATATACAGGGAAGGAGGCTGAGGGAAGAAGAGGGAACCGAGCGAAGGAGGAGGAAAAGGTGAGAAGACGAACTGAGGAGCCAAAGGAAGAGGAGGAAAAGCTGAGCCGTGTGCGCCACTACCGTGGATCATCGGGGTTGTACCAGAGTGCGGGGAGGACGTTAGGGGTGCCACCTAAAGGTACGTAAACCCTCCTTCCCCTTTCGTTCTACTTTGTTGGCTTAATGAGTAAAATGTGTGATAATTATGTATAAAACGTGATAAATCATGGAAAAATGATAGATAGGCGTGGAATGAGATTCATGATGTGTTTGTATAGAGATCATGAGGTTAGGACAAATTTTTGTAGAATTATGCAAGTTTTTAGTATGCATGCTACAATAGTTTCATACACGCTTCACCCCTTGATGATTTTCGTATGGATTGCATGGTGAATGGATTCATGAATGGTTTGTGGGGTTTTGAAGTAGACTCAAGGGTCTACACCCCATGATTAAACTGTGTTTTATGATGCATGTTTGGGGGGTCCGTTGGAGGCTCCCACTTCCAGCGAACGAATGGTTGATGGCAGGGGTCGTGTGCAGAACACGGGAGATTCGGCATACCGAATCCCTATCAGTTTGTACAGGGGGGCCTGGTTTCGATAGATTAAAAACCTTCGGTTGATCGAAATAGGGGGTTTTGGTATACCGAATCAGTGATTTTCGGTATACTGAATTTTAATTCGGTTTGCCGTTTTTATCCCCTGGCCCATATGAATAAATGGGCATAAATGATGGAAATTTAAGGTTTTAAATGAACAATGAGCATGTGTTAATGGTGTTTTCCCCATGAAAATGCCATGGAGGAATATGAAACCCAAATAAGTAAATTTGGGAATGGTTTTGGGTTTGAAACCTTAAAAATGAATAAAAGTGATTAAATGTGTGGTTTTTTGGCATGAGACCCAATTTTTGATTTTAAAGCATGGTTTTAAATGAATTCGAGCTGGGATCCCAGTAGAGGGTCATGTGTTGCTTGGAACAGATTCCTGCAATGAAAAGAATGAAATGAAAATGGTTTTGAAAAGGAAAACTTAAAGAGTTTTGAAAAAAAACACTAATAATGTGTTGAGGAACCACGAGGGTTGGTGTCAACAATGTGGTAGGAGTATGAGACTCCAATGAAACCAATTGTCAGATGCAACTGTGGTTGCCGAACTTGAAATGGTGTAGGCTGAGCCTAGGTATATAGGCCTAGGTGTTCAGGTCACCGAGCTCGTGACGATGTAGGCTGGGTTTGGGTATATGAGACCTAGGTGTTTGGGTCACCGACGGTGTAGGCTGAGCCTAGGTTATTGAACTTAGTTGTTCGAGTCATCGATGAGATGTCAGATAAAGACGTATCTCCGTGCATATATGAAAAGGAATTGAGGCTAGTTGACTAGGGCAATGTCCTCCTACGGGGAACTTCACTGCAGCAGTGCAGAGAGGTAGGGAAAATGGTGTCCTCACTTACCACTTGTGTGCCTGATTACCCCTGATCAAGGTAACATCAATATAGAAAAGTGGAAAAGAATAAGAAAAGTGCGTGGTTTTGTGAAAGAGGAAGAAATTTGGTTTGGCTAGGATTGGACTTGTGATTGGACGTGCGTGGTTATGTTTTAACCAATTACCAGCCAGTGTCTGTGATTTTGGTTTTGAATTCTATGAGACAATGTGTTTTAGGCTGAACCTCGTCGAGAATGTGGTTTTCTTGAGATATAAGAATGGTTTTAAAATTGTATAAAAGAAAGAAAAATGAACTTTGGAAAGAATGTGATTCGAAAAATGAGCTTTGGAAAGAATGTGATTTTGGAAACAAATTTCCAAATATTTTAGACGGAGTGGAAATATGGATTTTGAAAAGAGTTTGCTTTTGGGAACAGATTTCGAAGTGATTTTAAAGGAAAAGAGAATGATGTTTTAAAATTGGATTTTTAAAAGAAAACCAAGTTTTATAAATTAAAAGTTGCATTTTTAGCTTTTTTGCCGGATTTTGTTGTTGTGTGTTTAGGGCACGTACTGGGTGACTTCGATGTCACTCACGCATGCTTTGATTGATTTTCTAGTGCAAATCGTGTGTAGTCGAATTCCAGTGCCGGAGTAGGAGCTTCTAGTCGCACATTGTTTCCTAGAGGTGAGCCTTACTTGCAGTTATTTAATTATTGCTATAATTAGTGTAATTTTGCTTATGATACTGTGATCTTGATAACATGCCCATGATCGGGGCTTTATAGAGTGGTATCAGAGCTTAGGTTACACCTAGTGCACCAGCTTGGTGATGTTCGGTCTAGTGGCTCCCTAGGATGGCGTAATAGAGAGTCGTGCACTTGAATTTTGCTTATTGTGTTTATGTTGTGTTGGCAGGAAGATGTCTCGCCGAGGTTGTAGTTGTGACACGACCCTTATGTCAGACTCCGAGACGGGAGAGGGCAGTGCAAGGAGGGGTATGAGATGAGAGTTCGGTGAGATGATGTGGGGTTTCGCCCAGTCCTTCGGCAGCAATACCATGGATGAGGCGAAGGGAGAGCCATGGATTAAGTAGTTCCACCATCTTGGTCCCCAACATTTGATGGGCGAAGCACGCCAGAGGAGTGTGAGGCTTGGTTCCTAGAGGTGGAGAAGATCTTTGAGGGGATCAAGTGTCTAGAGGAGAAGTGGGTCCGAATCATAGCGTTTTAGCTCAAAGGTGTTGCGGATCAGTGGTGGAGGGCCTTGCGCCGTAGCAAATTACCAAATATAGACCTATTGATGATCTCTTAGGAAGAGTTCCAAGAGGCATTCTATGAGAGGTTTTCCCCTGAGCATAAGAGGGATAAGCTGGACAGAGAATTTTGGAACCTGAAGCAAGGGAGCCAAATTGTGGCTGAGTATGAGTCGTCCTTCCTTCAGCTAGAGCAGTTCTTTTAGGCTATAGTTTCTGAGAAGAGTTGAGCCAAGATATTCGTGGAGGGACTTAATCCTGTTGTGACCATGGTTGCCTGGGAATCTAGCACGGAGTCACTCCAGAGGGAGGAGGCCACAGCCATGCCAGATGGCGAAGGCGTAAGATAAGATAAGACGAAAAAAATGGAGTTGCCACCTAATCTTTTAAGGGAAAGACCACGAAAACTACAAACAAACCACAAATGATGAATGCATGTGATGCAAATGAAAAGGTCAGATGTCTTCAAACCATAGGATGGGCAAGGATTTACCTTCCCTATTACGCACGGGGAAGGTATTAGGCACCCCCAAATGCCCGAGAAACTCGATCTTTCTAGTTTGATTCGCTTGCTAGAGGTTGAATGAATGCTTGCTAAGCCTAGATTGTGCTCTAATCATGCTAATATGAATTTCAAGTCAAGACTAGATGGATGTGCAAGATGCATGCGAAAATTGTGAAGAAAACCCACATGAAATGACGGAATAATGAAACATGACACGACAAAGAAAATCACATGAAATGATGATGTTTTTGGTGAAAATGGCCAGGGAAATCATATCGACCTCAATAGAATCAAAAATGCGATCGACCCAAATCATCAGAATCATAGAAAACATCACAGAAATCAAAATGGAAAAAATTCAAAGAAATCCGTGCAAAACGGCCAATTGGTGACATGTAAAGAAAATCATATAGGAAAGAATGGTTTAGGAAACCATAGTAATATCAAAAGGATCTAAAATGAACTCAAACTAAATCGTCAAAATCATGGAAAAAGTCATAAAAATCAACAAGGGGAAAATAATTCGCAATTGGGCCAATATGGGCCTTTAGGTCAATTAATGTATGCTCTCGGGCAATGAAATCCAAATCAAATCGAAAAAAATCCAAAATGTGGAACAAAGGGAGTCAAATCGAATGTCAAGTGAAGGAATCTGAAAACGAAATAAGGAAAAATCCACAGAAAATCATATAGAATGCAGGCTTACTCAAAAACGATGGAATGATACAAGCATAATGAAAATTATGCAAAATGCTTGAAAATGTACCTAAATGCGTAAAGGATGCCTAAGAATGATTAGACATGACTCAGTGCAAAGACTAACATGCATGTGCATGAATTGATGGCACGAGGGTGATTTGGTAATTTCGCAAGGCTAAATGTAATAAATGTGTACATGTGCATGATGCATGGTCAAATGTATGCAAAATGTCAAGAAAATGTTGTTTACAAGAACACATGAAGGGGATAAGGTTTTAAATACGAGAAAATGATGTAAACATGTTAAAGGGCAAGATCAGGGACTAAAATGCAAAATTCACGAAAAAAGGGAAATCCTCATTAAAGTATATTCAGTGACTTTTATCTTAGAGCACAGGTGATGGATTAAATGATAATGTGGCACAACAATGTGAGATGTGTGAAAATTGCATCTTGGTAATTTCTTAAGAATTCAAGGTCTAAGTGCAAAATTCACACATAAAGTACAAATATGACTAAAATGTGAAATTAAAGATGAATTTACATTGCAAGCATGATTTGAATATGAAAACTATATTTAAGTCCAAAACTACAAATAAAAAGTGAAAAACAATGTCAAAAAGGTGTGTGAAAACAATTAAAACCTTAATTAATGAATTTGAAATTAAACTAAGGGTATGGATGCAAATTTCCTGCACTCAATATATGTATGCTATGAATTCAGGGGTTTACATGCAAAATTCTAGGGCTTAATTGTGATGAAAATTATGTTTTTATGATATTTAGTGTGATTACAAAGTTTTTAAAGGGTCTCAATGCAAATCTCACTGAGAAAACTCATTTAAAAAAGATCTAGGGCATTATGCAAATTTTCAAGACTTAATTGCAAGGAAAACATGTTTCCAGGGACTTAAGTGTGAAGAAAACAAACATTTATAGGACTGAGAATGAAATTAAAATTAAACAGGGTAGAACATGCAATATTTACAGTGAAACAAAAGAAATGCAAAATGCAATTTTATTTGAAAACTACAGGGGCAAAGAGCAAATTCCTAGGATCTAATTGCAATGTTTAAAAACTATAGAAACTTAATTTTAAAAAAACCTAAAAGCTATAGGCCACCGCTGGCGATTCAAAGATCATTGGTAGCGACGGCCAGGGAGGTCCATCTGGGCTCCCCCGACGACTCATCAGTGATCTGAGGGGCCAAGAAGTTGGAGGAGGAGATGGGGGGAAAATCCAATGACGTCGATCAGGCGCTCGACGACCGGAACGTGTCGTCAACCCCACCTATCGACGTTCTTCTTCGACGATGGGGCTGCAACGGTAGCGCTTCCAGAGGTGGTGGCTCAGCACAGCGAGGTTCAGAGAAGCTCCAGGGCGGCATGAGGGAGCATCTAGAGGAATTGACGAGGACTGAGGTGGCCTGAAGTGTTCCCCCCGTCTCTTGTGGCAGCGACAGTCGTGGCATAAGTGGAGGTGGCACTCTAGGGTCTAGGACGGCAGCACGACTACTTGGAAGGAGTGGCGACGGCACCCTCGGGTAGAGGGGGTCAAGGGATTCCCCTCCTAAGTGATGGGGACTCAGGGAGGAGGAGAAGGAAGAAGGAAGAGAGGCTCCAGGAGCCTCCTCCCCAATCCAGGAGGCCTAGGGCCTTACCGGTGGTGGTGAACCCACCAATCGGAGAAGAGAAGGTGGCAGAAAGTGGCAAAAAACTCTAGTGAAACACAATTCAGAGGACTAAAAGGGGCTTCACGGGGCTAAGGGAGAGTATTACAAGCTTGAGGGGAAGGAGTTACCTAGAGGACATTGTTGTCTCTTGGAGAAGCTCAACAGCGGCGTTCTTTGGTGGGTGCTTTGGTGGTGGAGGTTCGGACATTCTAACGGTGCAAAAGGGTGGAGGAGGAGCCATGAAGGATGTGGGGATCGCTAGGTTGGTTGGTTTCGAAAAGGGGGGTCCTCTCTGTTGGGTCTTCTAAACTCTGACAAAGCCTCCAGCGTCGTCCATTCCTCTCTCTAGTGGATAGGCATCGTTAGATCGGCGTGAGCTGAGGGGGGGTCAACCGGAGATCATGGGCAAGGAGAAACAGATACTGGATATCTCGGGATCGCCACCGGAGACAACGCCAGAGATTGCAAGGGATCACTGGAAATAAAGGGGGCGTCAGAATTATTTTTGTAGGTTGCATAAGTTTTTGATTGAGAGGGATATAGGTGTTGTGGGCTGGATTAGGGCTTGGGAATTGGGCTTTTGATTTAGGTTTTAAGGTTTTTTGTTTTTAAGGGTTTTTAAAGGGATTTTAGGGTTTTTAGCTTAAGGTTTTTGTGATTTTATTATTTTAAGATTTTTATGATTTTAATTAGGATTTAGGGTTTTATTGTTTTAAGTTTGATTAGATGATTTTAATTAGGGCTTTTGGATTTTAATTAGGGTTTTGAGTTTTATTATTTTAATTTGATTTGGTTTTTTTGGATTTTATTATTTTAGGGTTTTTTATGATTTTAATTAGGATTTAGGGTTTTATTTATTTCAATTTTAATTAAGTGATTTTAATTAGAGTTTTTTGCTTTGTAATTAGGGTTTTGGGTTTCAATAAGTTTAGTTAAGTGATTTTAATTAGGATATTTGGGTTTATTAGGGTTTTTTTTATCTTAGGTTTTTTGTGATTTTCAATTAAATTTTTGTGATTTAGGTTTTGGGTTTTAGCTTTAAGTTTGATTAAGTGATTTAATTAGGGTTTTTGGATTTCAATTAGGGTTTTGGGTTTTATCATTTTAGGGTTTTTCTGAATTTAAATGGATTAAAGTTTTGTGTTTGAGTTTTAACTTAGATTTAATTAGTTTTTACTAGATTTAATTAAGGCTTTAATTTAAATTTTGATTTAATTGGTTTTTATTAGGGATTTGACTTAGATTTTGATTTCATTGGTTTTTTTGCTTGATTTTTGTTTGGATTAGGGTTTTTATTTAATTAGATTTAATTTTCAGTGGATTTTATTGAGTTTTACTTGATTAGGGTTTTAATCAGGGTTTTCACTTAATTAATTTGGATTTTAAATGGTTTAAATGGATTTTATTTGATTATGGTTTTAATTTAAAGTTTTTACTTAATTAATTGAGGTTTTTTGATGATTTATGTGAGTTTTGTTTAGTTTTGGTTATTAATTATGGATTTTTGCATTGATTGGCTTGGAGTGGGCTTGTATGGGCCTAAATAGGCTTGTGTGGGCTTCAGTGGGTTTTAAGGTTTTAGTGGAGTTAGGCTTTAGATGGAATTAGGGTTTGGGTCTGGTGGTCGCAACTAGAGCGTCTTTTCATAGGAGTCTGCTGCCAAGTAACTACAAAATCAAGGTGTCTACACCTGTGCTGAGATCCAGAGTTATTGCCTTCAGATGCCAAGCTTTAACGGATACTGTTGAGCTTGCAGGCCGCTATGAGGATGATCGTAGGCTGTTCAAGGAAGAGTATCCTAAGAAGGAAAAAGGGAGGAAGTCTGTCTCTCGACCTTTCTTCTCTTGACCTTCCATTTCTCGACCATTAGTGACTGGATTGCGAAGTTCTGGTAGCTCTGGGAAGAAGAGGAAGGAGTGGCCTATTTCTGGTAGGGAAGAAAGTGTGTGTTTCAGCCATGCAGGATCCAACAATAGTCCAAAGGTGGAACCGTATCACGTTTATGGTAAGAAGGGGCATGTTGCGGTGCAATGTTGGCACAGGTAGAGGAGCTTAGACAATGTAGTATACTACAACTGTGGGAAGTCCGGACACTATCAGAAGGATTGTCCCAGTTAGCCAAAGCCAGTAGGAGATGCGCCACGTCAGCCTACCAAGGGGAGAGTGTTCTCCATCATTGCCCCAGATGCTGGTCCATCTGGAGATGTGGTAGAAGCTGAGAACTAATACAGTTGTATGTGTAAATCTTGTCTTGTAATAATGGATCCTATCTGTGATCAACACTATCTTTTATTATAATTATGATTAGGGTTATGGTGTGTTGATGATAGAATCTTTTCTTGTGGCTGATCGGATGGCCCGAGTCTTGTTTGACTCTGGGAGTTCATTTTCTTTTATCTTCGAGTCATTTGCTTTTGAGATCAGGACCAGGCCAACTAGATTGGCATTCCACCTGGATGTAGTCACTCCATTGGGAGAACACAGTCTAGCATGGAAGTATTTGAGACCAGTTGATATCTAGTTGGGGGACAGGAACTTTCAAGCCAGTTTGATTCTGATGGACATGTAGGATTATGATGTTATCCTCAGAATGGACTGGCTGGCACAACATTCTGCCATGATAGATTGTGCCAAGAGAAGAGTTCTAGCAGAGTGTCCAGGCCAAGGCTAGTGTGTAGTACAAGGCACCAGACTGGGTGAGCCTAGAAAAGTGATTTCTGCTATCAAGGCCTATCATCATTTGGCAAGAGGTAGTGTGGGCTATTTGGCCTGTGTGATAGTTTCTATTTCGCCTGTGGTTGAGATTTAGAATTTGCCGGTGGTACGAGAATATCTTGATGCTTTTCCAGATGAATTGTCTGGTATGCCACTGCATAGGGAAGTGGATATGGTCCTATTTCCAAGGCTCCATACAAGATGGCACCCGCAGAATTGAGGGAGCTTCGGAATCAATTATAGGAACTGATGGACAAGGGATTCATTCGTCCCAGTGTTTCACCTTGGGGAGCACCGATCTTGTTTGTGAAAAAGAAGGACGGTTCACTTCGACTCTGTATAGACTATCGGATGTTGAACTAGATCACTGTAAAGAACTAGTATCCACTCCCTAGGATCGACGATTTGTTCGAGCAGTTACAGGAAGCATTGGTGTTTTCCATGATAGATTTGAGATCTAGATACCATCAGTTAAGGATCAGTGAGCCAAATGTGAAGAAGATAGCCTTTCACACCCGTTATGGACATATTGAGTTTTTGGTTATGCCATTTGGGTTGACGAATGCTCCGACTACTTTTATGGACCTGATGAATAGGGTGTTCAGGCCCTATTTGGATCAGTTCGTGGTCATCTTCATGGATGACATTCTGGTATTTTCTCTGGATATTCAGGCCCATCGGAGGCATTTGAGGATTGTACTAGAGACATTGAGGCAGCATCAGCTTTATGCCAAGTTCTCCAAGTACGCATTTTGGCTGGAGGAGGTGTCCTTCCTTGGTCATATCATTTCAAGAGAAGGCATTAAGGTGGATCTAGCCAAAGTGGAGGCTGTGAGCAGTTGGGCTAGACCAAAGACTGTAACTGAGGTCAGAAGTTTTCTTGGCTTGGTAGGATATTATAGGAGATTTATCCAAGATTTCTCCAAGATTGCTGCATTGTTGACTACACTGACCAAAAAGGAAGTGCACTTTGCCTAGGATTGACAGTGCGAGGAGAGCTTCAATGAGTTGAAGGCTCGTCTATTGTTAGCCCTAGTTTTGACTTTACCCTCTGGGAGTGGTGGTTTCACAGTCTACAGTAATGCCTATAGTACTGGTTTGGGGTGTGTACTGATGCAGCATGGTAGAGTGGTGGCATATGCCTTGCGCTAGTTGAAGGACTATGAGAAGAATTATCCCACCCATGATTTAGAGATGGTAGCTGTTGTGTTCGCCTTAAAGATTTGGAAGCATTATTTGTAATGCTAGCAATTTGAGGTGTACACAAATCATAAGAGTCTAAAGTACATCTTTACTCAGAAGGATTTGAACCTGAGATAGAGGTGCTCAGTAGAGTACATCAAGGACTATGATTTTAGTTTGTCGTACCAACCAGGGAAAGCAAATGTGGTTGCAGATGCTCTGAGTAGATGCACTCATGTCATGGCTAGCCTGATGATTCGTGAATAGAAATTGTCAGAGGGACTAGTGGAGTGCAGGCCTTGGAGACAGTCTCAGTGAGCTGCCAGAGTGGTGTTGGCCAATTTGTCTGTTCGCCCGAGGATGATTGAGGCGATTGTCACAGTTCAGCAATATGATTCATTTGTGACAGACATCTGGAGGAAGCTAGAGGCTGGAAATGCCTTCACTTTTCAGTTGGGGTAGATGGTGGGTTTAGGTATGATTGAGATTGTATGTCCCTCAAATAGAGGAAATCAAGAACAGTTTGCTGGATGAAGCTCACCGCTCCAAATACACTATTCATCTAGGAAGCACCAAGATGTATAAAGACCTAAAGAGGAATTTTTGGTAGCCTGGGATGAAGAGGGAAATTGCTGAGTATATGGCGAAGTATGCAACTTACCAGATGGTGAAGATAGAGCACTAGAAGCCCGGAGGGACTTTGCAGCCTTTGGATGTTCTTGTATGGAAATGGGAAAATGTGTCGATGGATTTTGTGACGAGTTTGCCACGAACCGGAAGAAAGAATGATACAGTTTGGGTGATAGTGGATCGCCTTACAAACTTGGCATATTTCTAGCCAATGAGAGTGAATCTTCCTTTGGCAAAGCTGGCAGAGTTGTATGTGGCTGAGATTGTAAGAGTATCCCAGTGTCTATTGTGTCTGACAGAGACACGAGGTTTACATCGAGGTTCTAGGGAACCTTATAGGAGGCTTTTGGCACGACGTTGAACCTTAGTATTGCCATTCTCCCTCAGGCGGATAGTTAGACAGAGAGGACCATCCAGACACTAGAGGACATGCTGAGGCCCTGCGCCTTAGACTTTGGTGCTAGCTGGGAGGATCACTTACCTCTGATTGAGTTTGCACATAACAATAGTTACCACGCTAGTATTGGTATGGCACCATACGAGGCATTGTATAGCAGACCCTGCAGGACACCCACTTGTTGGAGTGAGGTGGGTGAGAGACAGTTAGTTGGGCCTGAGATCATACAACAGTACGAGGGAAAGGTGGATTTGATCAGGAAGTGGCTGTTGTCTGCCTAAAGCCGGCAGAAGAGCTATGCAAATAGGAGGCAGAGACCTCTGGAATTCGAGGTAGGAGACTTCATTTTCCTAAAGGTGTCACCAACCAAGGGTTTAATGCGGTTTGGAAGGAGAGGCAAATTGAGCCCAAGATACATTAGATCGTACCAGATAACTAAGAGGGTTGGTGAGATGGCATACCGACCAGAACTGCCTCTAGAGTTGGCTAGTGTACACAACACCTTTCATGTATCTATGTTGAGGAAGTGTTTGGCCGATGCATTCCAAGTGATACCAGTGTAGCTAGAGGAGCTGAGAGAGGACCTGTTTACGGTGGAAAATGCAGTTCAGCTACTAAACAGAAAAGAGCAAGTCCTCAGGAATAAAGTAATTCCATTGGTGTTAGTTCAGTGGTAACACCATGGTACAAAAGAGGCTACTTGGGAGCATAAGGTGGATATCAAGAGACAGTACCTCTACTTGTTTTATTAGAGCTGAATTTTGAAGACGAAATTCTTTTAAGGGGGTAGGATTTGACACTCGGGCCTGATTATTCATTTTAATTGTAAACATGTAATTAATTGTTACATTGTATAAATGGTTTATTAATGGATAATCTGTTGTTTCTTGTGAATATTTGGTTGGCTTTATGTGCATCTTTTTGTGATTTGGGATTAATGTGGAGTCTGATTCGAGGTTGTACAGTCGCCTCGATTTGCGTTCCTATTTTTTCTTCTTTTTCTTCCTTTCTTTTTCCTCTCTCTCTCTCTCTCACACACACACTCTCTCTCTCTCATGAGCCCTCACAGTCTCCATCTTCTTTTTCCTCTCGCCTGAACTCATGCCACCACCATCGACAGCTTGTGCCTCCCCGTCCCTTCAGACGTGATGGGCGATCGACACGACGCGAGGTGGAGGAGGAGATATAGAGGGAAGGACGTTGAGGGAAGAAGAGGGAACTAAATGGAGGAGGAGGAAAAGCTGAGCCATGTGCACCGTCGTCGTGGGTCATCGTAGTTGAGCCAACCCCTCCTTCCCCTTCCGTTCTACTTTATTGGCTTAATGAGTAAAATGTGTGATAATTATTTATAAAACATGATAAATCATGGACAAATGATAGATAGGCGTGGAATGAGATGCATGATGTGTTTGTGTAGAGATCATGATGTTAGGACGAAGTTTTGTGGAATTATGCAAATTTTTAGTATGCATGCTACAGTAGTTTCATACGAGCTTCACCCTGTTATGATTTTTGTATGGATTGCATGGTGAATGGATTCATGAATGGTTTGAGGGGTTTTGAAGTAGACTCAAGGGTCTACACCCCATGATTAAATTGTGTTTTATGATGCTTGTTTGGGGAGGCCGCCGAAGGCTCCCACTTCCGGTGAATGAATGGTTGATGGCAGGATTCGTGTGCCAAACACTGAGATTTGGCATGTCGAACTGGGTTTGGTATACCGAATCCCTGTTAGTTTGTACAGGGGTGCCTGATTTTGGTAAATCAAAAACCTTCGGTCGACTGAAACAGGGGGTTTCGGTATACTGACTTTTAATTCAGTCTGCCATTTTTATCTCCTGGCTTATATGAATAAATGGGCATAAATGATGGAAATATAAGGTTGTAAATGAACAATGAGAATGTGTTAATGGTGTTTTCCCCATGAAAATGTCATGGAGGAATATGAAACCCAAATAAGTAAATTTGGGAATGGTTTTGGGTTTGAAACCCTAAAAATGAATAAAATTGATTAAATGTGTGGTTTTTGGACATGAGACCCAATTTATGGTTTTAAAGCATGGTTTTAAATGAATTTGAGCTGGGACCTCAGTAGAGGGTCATGTGTTGCTTGGAACAAATTCCTACAACGAAAAGAATGACATGAAATGGTTTTGAAAAGGAAAACTTAAAGAGTTTTGAAAAAAAAACACTAATAATGTGTTGAAGAACCACGAGGGTTGGTGTCGACAATGTGGTTGGAGTATGATACTCCAATGAAACTAATTGTTAGATACGATTGTGTTTGTCAAGCTTGAGATGGTGTAGGTTGAGCTTGGGTATGTGGGCCAGGGTGTTCGGGTCACCGAGCTCGTGACGGTGTAGGCTGGGCCTAGGTATACGAGACTTAGGTGTCTGAGTCACCATTGGTGTAGGTTGAGCCTAGGTTATTGAACGTAGTTGTTTGGGTCACCGATGGAACGTCAGATAAAGACATATCCACGTGCATATATGAAAAGGAATTGAGGCCAGTCGGCCAGGGTAGTGTCCTCCTGCATGGGGAACTTCACCGCGGTAGTGCAGAGAGGTAGGGGAAATGGTGTCCTCACCTACCACTTATGTGCCTGATTACTCCTGATCAAGGTAACATCAATAAAGAAAAGTAGAAAAGAATAAGAAAAGTGCGTGCTTTTGTGAAAGAGGAAGAAATTTGGTTTGGCTAGGATTGGGCTTGTGATTGGTCCTAAGATCCTAGAATTTAATAAGAATTGTGTTTTAACCAGTTACTAGCCAGTGTCTGTGATTTTGGTTTTGAATCCTATGAGTCATTGTGTTTTAGGCTGAACCTGGTCGAGAATGTGGTTTTCTTAAGATTTGAGAATGGTTTTAAAATTGTATAAAAGAAAGAAAAATGGGCCTTGGAAAGAATGTTATTTCGGAAACAAATTTCCAAATATTTTAGAAGAAGAGGAAATATGGATTTTGAAAAGAGTATGCTTTTGGAAACAGATTCCCAAGTGATTTTGAAGGAAAAGAGAATGATATTTTAAAATTGGATTTTTAAAAGAAAACCAAGTTTTAAAATTAGTGTAATTTTGCTTATGATACTATGATCTTGGTAACATGTCTAGGATCTAGGCATTACAACAAGAAACAAACAACTAGGTAGCAAGTTCATACCATCAATGGAAGGTAACCAAAGCCACGGGATGAGAGGAGTACTTGTTTGAAGACTGTGATGCTCTTCCCCTGCTCGAACGGCCTAGCTTCTCTGACGATAGACGAGAGGAGGTGGTCGATGGCCATAACGGGATGTGAAGGCTCCATGGATTTTGGTGGATGGTTGAACAGCTCTAGAGGAAGGTGTTTGGAGAATTTTACAGGCTATTGTCACTTGTGAAGGTGGCTAGAGTGTTGGGTTTTAGTGATGATAGATGGGTGTTCATTGAATTTCTGGAGGGAAATTAGAGGCGTGCGAGGAGCTTGGGTGCGAAGGGAGAGCTTTGGGAGCAAGGCTGCTATGTTGTGAACGTGAGTGGGTGAATGGTAAGCAAAGGATTTTGTCGTAGGAGACGTGATGGGTTTAAATAAGTGAATGCTTCGAACCTGAGCTGTAGATCCTCAACCACTCTCATCCTTCCGTTGGGATTTGATCAAGGGGACACCAAAGGGAAAAGAAAGATCATGGGGGACTTCATGGTATGAAAGAGGAGAGGGACACACGTAGATCCTTGCCAGCCAATGGGAGGCAAGGATCCAGTGGAGGCAAGGTGAATGGACGAGTCTATCCTTCACTTCTTAATATTGACCCAAGGCACCTACGCATCCCTAACACACACATGGGTCGGGCTATTTGGCTACGGTGGTCCTAAGACAGTTTACAAGTAAAGGAAAACAAGCCTAGTCCACTAAGCATCCAGTCCATGAGGGGATTAAGTAGGTTGGTTCTGGGCTATGTTTGGGTTGTGTTGGATTGTGGTTGATGGAATTGGGTTTTAAGTGGGGTTTCGGGTGATGAAGGTGGTTACGCCAACCCACCATGCAAAGTGGGTTCCGCCAAAGATGTGAATTGCCATCTGAGGATGGAAATTGAGGTGTCTACAGATGCTCCTCCCAGTGTGAGGTCAAGGGAAGCGTGACCGATGCTCAGGGTTGAGAAAGACACTTCGCCCAAGTCCATGGGAGAACGATGCTGTGGGTGCTAAATCATTTATTCGGTGGATGCATCGAAAGTCGTGATTCATTGCCAAAATGCAAATGCCGACGTGACTACGACTAGCATGCGGAGATTATGCGGGGCTAGGAAATGTAAGATGCTTGCTACGGATTCTAATGTTGGTAATGTAGGATGCTATATGTGTTGCCAATGCTTAGCTGCTCCATCAGGGGACGCGACTGGGCAGCGAGAAAACAAAAGGGGCACTAGCTGGCTTGACGGACACATCACCTAGATAGTTTGGGTTATCAACCCAAAGGAAAAGAGGGGGACATGGCAAGATATTAGACTTGTCGACCGAACAAATAGACATTTGTCGGGTGTCATCTAGATAGTTTGGGATATCAGCCCAAAAGAGAGGGAACATGGCAAGATATCAGACTTGTCAACTGAGGAGATAGACGTTTGATAGACGTCATCTAGATAGTTTGGGGTATCAACCCAAAGGGGAGGGGGACATGGCAAGATATTAGACTTGTTGATCGTGAAAAATAGACGTTTGACGAACATCATCTGGGTAGTTTGGGTTATTAGCCCAAAGGGGAGAGGGACATGGTAAGATATTAGAGTTGCTAATCGAGGAGAATTGACATTTGACGGATAAAAAGGGCATGGCTATCGACTTGATGGACCAAGAGCCAAGCCAAAGGAAAGGCACAGTTATTGATAGAGCGAACCGGGGGCCAGTTCAAAAGGATACGGCTATCAATCGGTCGAACCAGGTGCCAAGTTAAAAAGACAAGTACAGCCATCGATTGGTTGAATCAGGTGCCAAGATGAAAAGCAAAGGATACAATTATCGACTGGATGAATTGGACACCAAGTCAAAAGGAAAAGGCACAACTATCAGTCGAACGAACCTAGTGCCAAGCTGAAAAAACAAGCACAGCCATCGGTCAATCGAACCCAGCACCAAGATGGCAAACAAGGCCAAGCTAAAAAGACTAGCACAACTATCGACCGGTTGAATCGGGCACCAAGTTGGCAAACAAGGGCTATCAGCTGGATGAACTGCATGCCAAGCCAAAAAGACAAGCACAACTATCGACTGGTTGAACCAGGCACGAAGCTAGAAAACAAGGGTTATCGATCGAATGAACCAGGCGCCAAGCCAAAAAGACAAGCATAGCTATCGATCGGTTGAACCCAGCACCAAGTTGGCAAACAAGGGCTATCGGTCAAACGAATTGGGTACCAAGCCAAAAAGACAAACACAACTATCAGCTGATTGAACCAAGCACCAAGCTGGCAAACACGGGCTATCGATTGGACGAATCAGGCACTAAGCCAAAAAGACAAGGACAACAATTGATCGATCGAATCGGGTGCCAAGTTGGCAAACAAGGGCTATCCACTAGACGAACTGGGCACCAAGTTGACAAACAAGGGCTATCCACCTGACAAACCAGGCGCCAAGCTAAAAGACAAGCACAGCTATTGACTGGTCGAACCAGGCACCAAGCTGGCAAATAAAGGCTATCAGTCGAACGTACCGAGCACCAAGACAAAAAGACAAGCACAACTATTGACTGGTGGAATCGAGTGCCAAGCTGGCAAACAAGGGCTATCGACTAGACGAACTAGGTGCCAAGCTAAAAAGAGAAGCACAGCTATCGACCGATCGAACCGAGCACCAAGCTGCTAAACAAGGGCTATCTGTCGGATGAACCAGGCGCCAACCAAAGCAAAATGACAGTCAAATGCTTGGTAAGTTGCCGACTCATCGACAAGAGACAACAACATATCACACTTGTAGGCTGGAAAAAAAGAAAGGGGAGAGCCAACAAGTTATCGAACTTGTCCGGGCCGAAAAAAAAGGAGAGAGATGATAAGTTATCAGACTTGTTGGTCTGAAAAGGAAAGGAGAGAGTTGACAAGTTATCAGACATGTCGAGTCAAAAACAAAAGGGGAGAGCTAACAAGTTATCAGACTTGTTGGGTTAAAAAAGAAAGGGAAGAACTCACAAGTTATTGGACTTGTTGGGTTGGAAAGGAAAAGGAAGAGTTGACAGGTTATCGGACTTGTCGGGTCAAAAAAGAAAGGGGAGAGTTGATAAGTTATTAGACTTGTCAGGCCGAAAAAGAAAGAGGGAGAGCTGACAAGTTATCAGACTTGTCGGGCTGAAAAAGAAAGGGGAGAGAACTAACAAGTTATCGGACTTGTCGGGCCGAAAAAGAAAGGGGAGAGAACTGACAAGTTATCGGACTTGTCGGGCCGAAAAAGAAAGGGGAGAGCTAACAAGTTATCGGACTTCCCGGGCCAAAATAAAAAGTAGAGAGTTGACAAGTTATCAGACTCGTCAGGCCAAAAAAGCAAGGGAAGAGTTGATAAGTTATCAAACTTGTCGAGCCAAAAAAAGAAAGGGAGGATGATATGATGAGTTTCGAACTCATCAACCAGAGATAACAAGATATTGGACTTGTAAGCCAACACAGAAAGGGACAAACGGAGCGGCTATTGTTGCCGATCCAGATCTGGCTCCTTTTGGAGACTCTCTACTCCCTTGGCATGGTAGGGGTAAATCTATAATTTTTCAACTAAGTAGGCTGAATTCTATCTGAGGCTAAACCTACTACAATTGGGTGATTCTGAGGACCATCCTTAAGATGCCTGAGGTCCTAGGCTAGCAAATGGGGTTGAGCACTTTCTACCCATAAATAGCAGCATAACTGCAATTTTTCTCGTTGCTACAGTTGAACCTGCAATAGGTGGTCATATGTTTTGAAGTGACTCTAAACTTGGTTGAGGGTGGAAAAGCACTTTGTGAGCCTCAGCCTGTGGACTGGACATTCTCGTCTCCCTATAAGAGGATGGGGGATATTACGGTAATTTGCTCAGAGCTTCCACATTCTGATCGCACTCAACTTTGATGCACAAAGAGGCACTCTTAACCATTGCTGACAAGATACACATATCAAGTAGTTTGCGTTGACAATGATTAGGTCTCTTCTTGAAATTTTGAAAACTATAGGGATTATTTTGCAAATTTTCCATCCCTAAGGTGCTCAAGAGTTTTCTGAGATAGGGGCATTTAATTGGACTACCCGACTCTAATCTGTGCCCTTTAGAGGTATCTTCATAGGTAAAGGTCGGCAAGAGAGCATACTTTCCGACTTTTTGATAAGCTCCGGGACTTGTTTATGATTTTTGAAAATTATCGTAAAATTTACAGAACTAATCTTCTGGGTTGATTCTGGTGACGATTTCCAACATGAAAGGTTTGCCATGGGTATTGGAGGCTGTGTGGACACTTCCCTGGCTTACGAAATTTTTTGAAACATAGTCCTGTAGTCTTACTTGGTAAATTGTGCTTTAGTCCAAAATTATTGCAGAAAACCGCTTGGTGCGTTGGGGAAATTGATAAAGCTGTGGGACCCATCAGAGGTTATTGCTGTTGTGCCTAGATAATTGGCTGTTGGTAGACATGGAAAACAGGCCGGGCCGGTCCAGGCCCGCCCGGCCCGGCCCGGGCCCG
>JAMKQA010047050.1:0-30367 GCA_024699735.1 Posidonia australis | reverse complement strand
CCAAATGGGCTCGATCAGAGTTTAGTGGGCCTAAGTGGGCCTTCATGGGTCCAATTGGGCCTCCATGAATTAAATGGCCTAGGTTAAGGGGTTTGAGCTCAACCACCAGACCCATCCTGCAAAATTGGTAAAATTGGGGTGTCTACAATTAGTATTCATTTTATCACATTTAGGTCCCTAAGATCATACTTACTTTGCACTTAAGTCCTGAACATTTGCATCATGCACCTAGAACTTTATAAAATAAAATTTTCTTGTGAAATTTGCATTTTGACCTTGAAAGAC
Source organism: Posidonia australis (assembly GCA_024699735.1). Classification (NCBI taxonomy): domain Eukaryota; kingdom Viridiplantae; phylum Streptophyta; class Magnoliopsida; order Alismatales; family Posidoniaceae; genus Posidonia; species Posidonia australis. The sequence goes on along the minus strand of JAMKQA010047050.1, from coordinate 30,082 downwards.
TTCATAATCACACTAATCAACATAAAAGTCTAGTTTTTATCACATTTAAGCCATGTAATTTTGCATGTAGGGCCCTAGGTTCAAAACATACCATCCCTGAGCACAGGAAATTTGAATCTAGACCCTTAGACTTATTTCAAATCCATCATTTAGGGTTTTAATTGTTTTCTCACATATTTTTTATATTTTCCACTTATTGCATTTCATATTTTGCACTTAATCATAGATTTCATTTAAAAATAATGTTTTCATTGTACATTGATCATTAGTTTCATATTTTAGTCACATTTGCACTTATGTGTGAATTTTGCACATTAGACCTTGAGTTTTCAAGAAATTATGTAGGTGCAATTCTCACACATCTCAGTGTCACATTTTCATTTGATCCATCATCTACACACTAGAATAGAAGTCATTGAATACATTTTAGTCCAGGTTGTCCCTCTTTTTTGTGAATTTTGTGTTTTGGTCCTTGTAGTTGTCCTTTACCATGTTTACATCATTTTTTTTTGTTTTTATGACCGTGTTCTTTTCATGTTTTCTTGCAAATAACATTTCCCTGACATTTCGCATACATTTTGGCATATCTCAGACCATGCATCATTCACATACATGCATTTATAACATTTGGCCATAGAAATAACCAAATTGCCCCTATGCCATCAATTCATGCACATACGTGTCAGTTCTTGCATTAAGTCATGCATAACCTTTGTCTAAGCCATTCCTCAGCATCTTTTACACATTTAAGTACATATTCATGCATTTTGCATAGTTTTCATTACATTTGCATATCAGTCCACCAATCTTAAGTAAGCCTGCATCCTATGTGTTTCTTTCGTGAATTTTCCTCATCCCGTTTTCAGATTCCTTTGCCTGACATTTGATTTGATCCCTTTTATTCTGTATTCTTGGATTTTTTTTGATTTGATTTGGATTTCATTGCCTAAGGGCATACACTAACTGACAAAAAGGCCCACATTGGCCCACTAGCGGATTATTACTCCTTTTTTATTTTCAAGACTATTTCTATGATTTTGATGACTTAGGTTGGCCCCACTATTGATCTTTTTGATATTAGTATGGTTTTCTAAAGCGTTCTTTCCAAAAACATCGTCATTTTATGTGACTTTCTTCACGTGTCACTATTTACCTGTTTTACGTGGACTTCTTTGCAGTTTTTCCATCTTGATTTCTTTGATGTTTCCATGATTTTGATGATTTGAGTTGATTGAATTTTTGATTCGCTTGAGGTCTGTATGATTTCCTAAGCCATTCTTGTCAAAAACCTCATCATTTCATGTGATGTTCTTTATCGTGTTGTATTTCGTGTGGATTTCTTCGCAGTTTTCGTATACCAACTTGCACATCCATATAGTCTTGACCTGGCATTCAAATTAGCATGATTAGAGCACAATCTAGGCTTAGCAAGTGAATTGGACTAGAAAGGTCGAGTTTCTTGGGCGTACGGTGGTGCCTAACACCTTTCCCATGCGTAATAGGAATCCTTACCCATCCTCTGGTTAGTAGACATCTGGTCTTCATATTTGCATCTCATGCATTCAATCTTTTGTAGTTTGTTTGTGGTTTTCCTCATCTTTCCCTTAAAAGACTAGGTGGTGACACCATTTCATTTTGTTTTATCCTATCTTGCGCCCTCGCCATCTTATCGTGGTTGTGGCCTCCTCCCTCTAGTGCAACTCCGTGCCAGATCCCTAGGTGGGCGTGGTCACAATTTGGCCCTTGTAAAGTTTTCTTAGTAGAAAACTACACTAGTTTTCGTGATTTGCTCATGCTTTTCTCTCCTCACCTACCTTTTCAATAGCCTACTCACAATCTTTCCTTCCTTCACCTATCCTTGTAACGGCATTGATGCTTTCATCATTGCTCTACTTTCAACTCCTTCTTTCTATCATCTACATTCCCTTTTGCTTAGCCAAAAGAAAGAAAAGAAACTTTGTACTTCTACTCTCGGCTTTTGTGGAGAAAGAATGGTAAGCTATTTCCTTTGATCCATTTCTTGTTCGTTTTGTTTTTCTTATGTCCATGCCTTTTGTTTCGACATATGGATGGACTATAGCTTCACCAATGCAATGTTCTAATGTCCTATGTGGCTGGATCAGTAAATTGACTGCTGATGACTGAGATAGACTCTAGATTAGGGGAATTTCTACAAAATTTCTAGGCATTGTTGAGGTAGAGGTCAGTTGATATTTCTTGTGTGTCGTGGCCCATTTCTGGAAATCTGCCTTCCACGTCTTCCATTTTGAGCAAGTGGAACTGACTCCAACACTAGAGGAGGTGCGTAGAATATGTAGCCTGTCTAAGCTCTTGGGACCCACCATTTTCATGAGGCAAGATAGCTACGCTTCTGTTCTTTGCCAATTGACTAGTCTACCCACTGGTGTATGTGGACAACGCCTAATTTGTAAAGATGGGCAACTACCTATGCTGTGGTTGGAGTACTTTGATGAAATTATTGACAAGTGAGTAGTACTTTGTGATGAGCTTTGGCTTTAAGGCTTTGTTGTCTGTTTCCTGAGAGAGTTGATTTTCAGCCATGGTAGGATGACTATGGGCATCGAGATTGCCTTGGCTGTTGTGACATGCCAAATTGATCTAACTCCAATCATTCTGGATGAGACATACCGAGCCTTGGATCAGTCACTGTGTCGCTATCGACACTTCTATGGTTGTGGGGCTTCAGTGTAGGTATACACATTTTCCTCTATGCATGCTTTCTTTTGTTCATTGTGGACTACTGATGTCCTTCTAATTTGCCACAGGTCTGGTTAGCTATCCACTTAGGGGTTGTGGTTCTTCATCCCCAACGTTTTGCCTTTGAGGCATACTATCGTAGTGGGCATTCTTGAACCATTCCCTCTATCCAGGTGGCATATGAGAAGCTAGAAAATCTAACTGAGGATAGAGTGACTTGGCGCATCATTCCATCTGTTGTAGATCCCTTCGTTGCTTTCTTCAATGATAGTGACATGTGACTGATTATTCTGCCAGGATTTACTAGGAGAGTAGAGTATCACTCGATTCGTGTGATGTGCTAGTTTGGATACTGCCAGGATTCTTTTGCTCAGAGCTCGATTCTAGCTTGTTTTCTATCATACCCACTGAGCTCTCTGGCCATGACTACTAAGCTATCTCATTTGCTTGTGGCTGTATTCTATTTGACAAAATTGCAGTAAAGAAAGGCAATGGATATACTTCCGATTATGAGACCGAAATTCAAGAGACATAGCCTATCAACGAGTTTCTTCTTGGTCCACCACTATTTTTTGATGTGGGAAGCTCAAAAAGGGCGTTAAGTGGCATAGATGTGTAGTTTAACTGCTTTATTTCCACCTACAAGATGTTTGTTTGAGCTTAAATAAATTCTGATCTTATATAATTGTCTTTGAGACTATGATTATACTACGATAATGCTCTCTACTTTTATTCAATATGCTTACATGGTGGTTTGTGAAAGGATGGTGGGCTTTCTGGCCACTCCGAACTACCTGATGCTCCTAGCCAAGTCTACCCCATTTGTCGACTATAACTGTTAGGCAGATTTTAGAGAGAGCTGATCAGTGTCATCTTACTCCAGAAAGCTTTGGGATATCCCTATGTTCATGGGTGATCCAATTACTTGCAAGAGTGCTTGAGGAAGCTATTGTAATTATATTAAAAAAAATCCTTCTCCCTAATTGGCATCTTTTGTGAGCAATCTGTCTATCCTTGTGTCCTTTTTGCCATCCCAAAAGTCAATTGACATGCCCCTAGTTTGGCATTGAAGGTTTTGACCAATGAGAGTAGCTAACATGTACCTGGTCAAAGTACTAGGCCAATGTGTCTACTCATAGGACAACTAAAATGCCCCTGGTTTGACATTAGAGGTCCCAACCAAGGAGAGCAGCTGACATGCCCTTGGTTAGGAATATCCTTCTAATCCTTTTAGCCATAAAGCAACTGACATGCCTCTAGCTGAAAGGATCAAATTAAATCCTGTGATGCGACATGGCGATGTGCAGAAAGAAGATGCATGTATGCTAAATGATTTATAGAACTTTACTAATGCCCTTAGTATTTGGAATGCTTTTGATGACTGTGAACAAGGAAGAGGTAGCTCCAGACCTCAAGAGACTCTATCTAGGCTTCTAGGTTATAGGTGGCTCTTTGGAATAGGCAACATTATGACTTGGGTTCCATTCCAAATCTCACAAGACCGTACCCCTACTTTTTATATTATTTACTTTTTTTTACTCCTTCGTAGGCATACAGGTTCATTCTATCCCTGGCTTGGAGGCAATAGGTACTTGGTCTACTGTAAGGGAGCTGCTGCTGTTTGAAGTGTTGGCTAGGCCCTTCGGAAATGTGGTTCCCAGGTATTCTCTTTAACTCCTCTCCAAGGTAAGTTTTAGGATAGTGCTACTCCACCCGTCTCACTCTAGTGCTAACTTCTATTTGTGACTTCTGTCTTCTAATTCTTTTATGCCCTATCACTAATATATATTTTTTGTTTAGCTCACATTGTCATTCTCACCCCTAGCATTTATCTCTCCAGTGTAAGTTCCTTAAGAGGCTTGGATACTTCGTCCAATTTACAATAAACGGTGGCTCCCTCACTCCCTAGGTCGCCTAGATAGTATCCTCATAAGGAGGTGCTATGCTCTGATGTTTGATCTGAAATCCCTATAGAAAATGCTTGACCTTCTTTGTTGTGAAATTTGTCCCATTATCAGAGATGATTGAACATAGGATATCGTATCTGGCAATGATATTGTTCTTAATGAGCTTTTCCGTCACTGTGGCAGTAACTATTTTATAGGAAGTAACTTCTTTCCACTTGCTAAAGTAATCAATGGCTACCAGGATGTAACGATGTTCGTTAGAAGCTATTGGGTGGAAAGCATTGATGACGTCAATTCCCCATGTTGAGAATTGCTCGGGAGATGACATGTTATGGAGTTGCTATAAGGGGTGCATGAATAAAGTTTCCATGGATCTGACAATTGTGGCATTTTCACACAAACTAACAGTTGTCTATTTCCATGGCTGACTAGAAATAGCCTTGTAACATTATCTTCTTGGTTAAAAGCACCCCATTCATATGTGGCCCACACATTCCAGCATGTATCTATAGCATTATTGCAACAGCCTCTCTCTTGTTTAAACAAAGTAGAAGTATCTGATTGTAGGAACTTCTGTATAGATGTCCGATCCCAATCACATATTTTGAAGCCAATGGAACCATGGTCTTTCTATCTATAGCAGATGTGTCTAGCTGATGACTTACTGTCTCTAGGAAGACTTTGATGTTGTGACACCATGGGAGCTCCTCCGATGAATCTGCTTCTTTTATGCTTATGTAGTGTGTTCGCTGATTTGTACAAGTGACTAACACATCCAATGCATGGTCTTTTGGCATGGATAGCCAAGATGCAAGAGTGGCATGCGCATTGACATAGGTGTTCTTAGCTCTGTTAATGATGGAGAAGCGGATTTCCTTGAACTTTGCAATGAGCTTCAAGAGATGGGTGTAGTATGACATGAGCTTCAGATCTTTTGTCTTCCAACTACCACTAACTTGTGAGATGACCAGCATGGCATCGTCGTGCACTTGTAGATTCTGCATAGCATGTTCTAATGTGGCCTGGAGTCCAAGGATACAAGTCTCATATTCTGCCACATTATTGGTACACATAAAGGTCAATTTTTGAACGAACAGGATTAGCTAGCCCTATGGAGTTGCTAGTACTGCTCCGATTCCTATGCCCTCCTTGTTAACTATGCCATCGAAGTAGAGGTGCCATTGCTTCTTGTCAATAGGCTCTTCTGACGTTGTCTCATCCATGGCAAATAATATGTCCTCATTAGGGAACTGAGTATGCAAGGGTTGGTATTCTGACAAGGGTAAGTCTGCCAAGTGATCTGCCACAACATGTCCCTTTACTGACTTCTATGTGACAACAATGATGTCATATTGCGACAACAACACCTATCACTTGACACACCTGTCTACTAGTGCTGGTTTCTTGAACAAGTATTTCATAAGATCATGACACTATAAAAGTAAGATAGGATACACCATCATGTAGTGTCTAAGGTGTTGTGTTTTTTAGACAAAGGATAAGTAGACCTTCTTGATTATAGTGTACTTGGCCTCACAATCATTGAATTTCTTGCTCAAGTAATAAATAGTTCTCTCCCTACAACTTGACTCGTCATGTTGGCCCAGAATTGCACCCAGCGAATGCTGTGTGACTGACAGCTAGAGTAACAGAGGATGCCCTAGTGTCAGAGGAACCAAGACCGATGGCCTTGCTAAGAGTTGCTTGATTTTGTCAAAAGCCTCCTAACACTCTTTTCTCCAATTGATTTGCGCATTCTTCCTTAAGAGTTTGAAGATTGGCTTGCAAATCAGTGTAATTTGGGCAATGAATTGACTAATCTATTGCCCTAGTAGCCCTCGAAATTCTTTTCCTATTACAGGGGGATGCATCTCAATGATAGCTTTGGCCTTGTTGGGATCTACCTCAATTCCCCTCTAACTGATGATGTATCCAAGAAGCTTCCCTGATGATACACTGAACACACATTTGTTGGGGGTTTTAAACGGATCTTGTATTTCTACAGGTGGTTGAACAGCTTTCTCAAGCAAGAAAGGTGTTCTTTGGGCTCTCATGTTTAGGCAATCATGTCGTCCACATTGACCTTGATTTCCTGGTGTATGAGGTCGTGGAACAGAGTTGTCATCACCCACTGATAGGTGGCACCGACGTTCTTGAGCCCAAATGGCATTACCCTGTAATAGAACACTCCTTATGAGGGTGATGAAGGATGTTTTCTCTATATCCAATTCTACCATTTTGATTTGATTGTATTCTTAGAATCCATCCATGAATGTCAACATTTTTGTGCCCTACGGTGTTGTCGACCAATACATCAATGTGCGGAAGTGGGAAATCATCCTTCGGCCTTGCCTTGTTGAGATCTCTATAGTCGATACACATGCAAACCTGACCATCCTTCTTTAGCACTGACACGACATTGGCAAGTCATTCTGGATAAAGGACTACTTTTAGAAAGTTGACCTTGTGTTGTTTCATGATCTCTTCCTTAAGCTTTAACAACCACTGTGGTCACCATCTTCGAAGCTTTTATTTGATTGGCTTGGAATTTGGCTTCAGAGGCAATGTGTGCACCATCACCTCAACATCAAGGCCTGTCATATCATCATAGTTGCAAGCGAAGACATGTACATATTCCTAAAGGAAGACTATGAACTCTACTCTAGCCTATGGTGAGAGTTTGGCACTAATGCGCACCTCCTAGACGTCATCTGTTGTGCCAATGTTTATCAGCTTCGTTTCTTCCTCTACATGCTTGTTTGGCCCCTCTGGATCATTATCATGGGATTGGAATTCTAGTGCATCACTTTCATCTGCGTCAGTGTCATCTTAGTCCTCATATGCAACAAGTTTTGATAAGATTTTCTATTGAAAGGATTGATCTATAATCTTAAAGGAGAAGATGTGCTATGATTCCTCCCCTTGGCGATGCTTCAAGATGGTCACACACACCTTTGTGTTCTTATGGGTGCGTTGAATGTCCTCAGGCTCTACTGCATCTGCCTTTTTCTATAGCTCTATCTACTCAGCTGCTTTTACAATTTTATTCTCTTGGAAGCTCTCAGCTTCCTTGATTCTTTTAGCGGTAAGTATAGTGAATGTTGTAAGAGTGCGACTATCCTTTGACTTACTAATAGAAGTAATGCCACTTGCATCTTTTCCTACGCTAACTCAGGATCCCTTTTTTGTTGCTCCTCACCATTAATGTGAGGCCTGAACTAGTAATACCACCTAGACTTGCCTCCCAGCTAATGGGAGATCGACTCTCTTGGTTTAGCGTGCACTGACTATGCTTCTTCAAGGACCATGATGGCAAATTGATCCTACTGATTTGGCTAGATGGTCTCGAGTTTTGTAATGATGGCTTTCCCTTTCTTGCACCTGTGCTTGTCTTCCACATCCTCTACTAATGTGGCTAACTACTCCTGGAATAAGACCTCCAAGTCGGTAAGCATGTTGTTAATTTGTGTTTCCACAACATCTCCCTCCTCCACATCAGAGGCGAAGTCCACATAGTAGGTGTTGGTAGTCTCCTGTATTCCCTACTCATCAGCTTCTCTGCTTTTGACGATGTTTCATGCCATCAACTGCACGAGGGACTATAGAACATAAGCTAGAGAAAGTGCTTGCTGAGTCTAGGGCTAGGCAAATGTAACCGCCTGTAGACACCGCGATTTTGCAGTCACTTGACAGCAGACTCCTTTAGAAAGATACTCTGGTTGTGACCACCATCACCTAAACCCTAACTCCACCAAAACCCTAAACCCACCAACCCACTCAAGCCCACACAAGCCCATTCGGGCCCACACCAGTCTACTCTGACCTAATCAAAATTAAAACCAAAAACAACTCATTTAAAACATTTAAAACCCTAATTAATCAAGTGAAAACCCTAATTAAATAAAATCCACTTAAATCCAAATTAATTAAGTACAAACCCTAATTAAGCAAAATTCAATAAAATCCATTAAAATTAAATCTAATTAAAAAGAAACCCTAATTCATACAAAAATCAAGCAAAAAAATTTACTTAATTAAGTTGAATCAAAATCTAAATTAAATCTCAAGTAAAACCAATTAAATTTAAATTAAATCCCCAATTAAAGTAAGAAAAAATTAATTAAATCTAAATTTAAAAGTAATCAAATCAGAAACCAAACCCAAAATCCTAATTAAAGTCCAAAACCCTAATTCAAATCACTTAATTAAGTTATGAAACCCAAAACCTAAATCACAAAAAACCTAATATAAACAAAACCCTAATGAAAACCCAAATAGAAATCCAAAAGCCATAGTTAGATCATTAAAGCAAATTTGAAACAAAAAAAACCCTAAATTCTAATTTAAATCATAAAAACCCTAGAACGACAAAATCCAAAAGTCACTTAATCAAATTTAAAATTAAAAACACAAAATCAATACCCTAATTTAAATCATAAGAACTTAAGACTTAAAATCAGATTTAAACCACATGTCATTAATCCTAAATCACCAAAATAAAAATTAAAATCACAATTATTAAAAACCTAAAAATCTAAAACTAAGAAAAACCCAAAACAAAAGCCCACAACCCATTATGCAGCCAAGCCCAGCCCAAACCAAATGTGATTAAAAACTTAGGAAAGGGAAAATTAAATCCACAGTCCTCTCTTCTTCTCCGCATCCACTCTCCCCATATCTCCGTACCCACGTAATAGAGCCAACAAGCTGGCAGGAACTGGCCAACTGCCAGCCGATCCACACAAATCAGCAATCCCGACTTCCACCTCTCTTCCAGCGTTAAAAACCCACGAAAACTGACTGTAGAAACAAAAAAAGAGGGATTGAACGGGGAGAAACACCAAGAAAACCAGAGAGAGAAGAGCCCCAACAATTCACCACCTTCAGAGGCTTCCTCCAGTCCTTTTGCAACACACTAGAGCATCCTAAACCTCTACCACCAGAGTAGCCACCGGAGAACCACCCTCGCTAGAGCTACAACTAGAGGAGCCCCACCGTCCAGTCACGTTGGGAGGGATACTAGCCACCACCCAAGTACTCCTCTCTGCTCCCTATCAATCCCAAATAGCTTCCTTAGCCGTTTTAGGTGCTTTCCGTCAGAGTTGGCTGCCCTGTCAGTCATCTTCCCCCCTATGATGGTGGGTTCACCACCACTGGTGAGGCTATAGGCCTCCTAAGCCAAGCGAGGCCCTACAGGCCTCTCTTCCTTCTCGCTCCCCCTTCTCCCTGAGTTCTCGACACTCAAGAGAGGTCCTTCAAGCCTCCTGTGCCTAAGTGTGCCATAGCCACTCCGTCGACCACCGACCGCCGCTATTGAGACCCACGATGCCCTCCAAATGGTCCTGCCGCTCCTGATTGCCTCCTGAAGCTCTACTGCATCGCCATGAACATCTCCAAGTTGTCGCGCTGCCATTCCAAAGCCTGGAGTGCTACCCGTACCTCTGTCGTCGTCGTCTTCGGCGCCAAATGTGGGGGGAGCACATCAGACCTCCTCGAACCTCGCCATCACCACCAGGAACCTCCTCATATCGCCCCGATGCTCCTTCGACCTCCGCTCAAGCCTTCTCGTCTCTGGAACGCCATCAACCACTCCTTCGTTGTCTTCTTCAGCGTCAACAGCCCCTCCTGGAGCTGGAGGTAGGGAGGGCATCTCAGTCCTCCCCAGTCCTGCCATAGCTTTGGAAAGCTCCACCGTGCCTCCCTTCAGCCTCTTAGGCCTTTGTCGAAACCTCTCTACCGTTGCACCGCCGTTGGGTCATCGTCAGAGTTCGCACCGAAGTGAGAACGTCGATGAGCCTCTTGTGAACTTCAAAGAGGAGCTTTTCTAGATTACGTCCTTTAGTTTTAGGATTTTATTTTTAAGTCATTAAGTAATTTCATTTAGGTCCTGTATTTTTATATTTATGCCTTGTAGTTTTAAATAACTTTTGTTTCTTTAAGAATTGCATGTAGCTCCTTGCATATTTTAATTTTCCATCCTAATTTTATTCATGCATGTTTTATCACAATTAAGTCATTGATATCATGTTTTCTTTATAATTAAGTCCTGGAATTTTGCATTTTAACCCCATAATTCTTTGAAATGAATTTTCATTGTAAAATTTGCATCCATAACCTTGAAGTCATCCATAATTACACTGATCATGTAAAAAACTTGATTTCTATTGCATTTTGGTCCTGAAATTTTGCATGTCAGCCCTTAAACTCATTCCATAATGTTTTCTAGGCATGAACATTTACATCCAGGCCCCTGAATTTTTTTTAAATCATTAATCATGGTTTTAATTGTATTTTAAATCACATTTTGGTATGTTTCACATTTATTGATCACATGAGCTTGTAAATCACCACCTGAATAGAGTTTTCATCAAAAACCATGTTTGCAATATAAATGAATTTTTGATTTCACATTTTAGTCAGATTTGCACTTTATGTGTTAATTTTGCACAGTAGACCCTGAATTTTTAAGAAACTACCAAAAGAGCAATTTTCACACATGTCACACCATAGTGCTACATTTTCTTTAAATCCTTCATCCTAACATTAAGATAAGACTTTTTGAGCGCATTTTAACCATGATTTCCCGTTTTTGTGAATTTTGCAATTTAGTCCTTGTACTTGTCCTTTATCATGTTTATATCATTTTTCTTGTTTTTAAGACTTTGTCCTATTCATGTTTCCTTGCAAATAACATTTTCCAGACATTTTGCATACATTAGACCATGCATCATCCACATACAGGCATTTATCACATCTAGCCATGGAAATGACCAAATTACCCTTGAGCTACCAATTCATACATATGCACGTTAGTTTGTGCACTAAGTCATGCATAGTCTCTGTCCAAATCATTCCTTAGTATCTTTTACTCATTTAGGTACATTTTCATGCATTCTACATAGTTTTTGTTGTATTTGCACATCAATCTATCCTTTTTTGAGTAAACCTGCATCCCATCCTTTTGACCTGGTTAGGGCTAGAGGCTTCTAAACTACCATGTCTGCCTTCTTTAAATTTTCCCTATCTGAGTAGTCCTCCCTTGAATAATAATCCTCCATATAGACCCATTTAGGAACTGACTGATTCATACTATGGTAGTACTATTTCTATGATAATGCAATTTTGGTTTGGATCCAAGAAACCTGCACTAACAAAGTTAGATAAACCATGAGGAATACCAAGCTTCTTGGACTTACCATTATGCTAGGGTCTATCGCTCGACAATTCATTATGCTAGGATCCAAGAAACTGAGTACTTCGAATTCCCTTCGTTCCTTTGCTGTAATAGGCTCGACAATTCCTTAGCCATATCGCCCAAGGGGTGTCCCCCTCTGGTAGTACCATCGATGACAAAGATTCTCGACCATCGTAATGGGATTGCCATGAATGGTGTAACCCCTCGAACTCAAGCATGTTACCTAAATCATAGTATCATAAGTAATTACACTAATCACAACAATAATTAAATAACTGTCACTAAGGCTCACCTCCAGGAAACAATGTGCAGCTAGTAGCTCCTACTCAGGCACTGGATCTAGACTACACACCAACCTACACCTGAAAACCAAACAAAGTAGGTGTGAGTGACATCTAAGTCACCCAGTACGTGCCCCAAACACACACAACAAAACTCGGCAAAAACCACAAAACACAGCTTTCGATTTATAAAACATGATCCTCTTTTGAAATCCATTACAAACATCATTTTTCTTTTCCGTTAAGACACTTGGAAATCTGTTTCCAAAACATGCCTTTTCCAAAACTCAAATTCACTTTTTCAATGTTTGGGATTCTTCCTAAAACCACTCCTTCCTTAAACTCATATTTCTTTCTTTTTATGCATTTTTCAAACCATTCTCATATCTCGAGAAATCCATATTCATGACCAGGTCCAGCCTAAAGCACAATGCCTCACAAGACTTAAAACCAAAACCGTAAACATTGGCTAGTAACTAGTTAAACCACAATTCTTATTTATTTCTAGGATTTTAGGACCAAACACAAGTCCAATTCTAGCCAAACTACATCTTTTCATTTTTACAAATCCACACACTTTTCTTATTGATGTCACCTTGATCAGGGGTAACCAGGCACACAAGTAGTAGGTGAGGACACCATTTCCCTTACCTCTCTACACTACTATAGTAAAATTCTCCGTGAGGGAGGACACCACTCCAGCCAACTGGCCTCAATTTCTTTTCATATGCACGATGATACATCTTTTTTTGACTTCCCATCGGTGACCGAAACACCTAGCTCATATATCAGGCTCAGCCTACACTATCTCAAGCTCGATGACCACGGTCATATCTGACAATTGATATCTTATCAATTTGCCGACATCAACCCCTCATGGTCCCACATTAGCAACCACAGTCGTGTCTAACAATTGGTTTCTTGGAGTATCATTTTCTTACCATATTGTCGACACCAATTCTCGTGATTCCATAACACATTATTATTATTATTTCATTTTCAAAACTCTTAGGTTTTCCTTTCAAAACCATTTTCATCTTATCCATTCGTTGCAGAAATCTTTTCCGTACAACACATGATCCTCTACTAGGGTCCTAACTCTAAATCATTCCAAAATCATGTATTTAAAACCACAAATTGGGTCTCATGCCCAAAAACCACACTAAACCACACATTTAATCACTTTTTTTCATTTTTAGGGCTTCAAATCCAAAACCATTTCCAAATTCAATTATTAGGATTCCATGTTCTTCCATGACATTTACATGGGAAAAACACCATTTACATATCCTCATTACCCATTTAAAACCATTTATTTCCATTTTTCGTACACATTTATCCATATGGACTAGGGGACAAATCGGCAAACCGAAATCTTGTTCAGTATACCGAAAATCACTGATTTGGTATACCGAATCGTTTTGGTATATCGAAACCCCCAGTTTCGGTTGATCGAGTGTTTTTGATCTACCAAAACCAGGGTCCTGGTGGCATACTGACCGGAAATCGGTATGCCAAACCTAGTCTGGCATGTCGAAATCCCCATGTCTAGGATACTTTCCCTGCTTCAACCCAAACAATCGTTGGAAATGGGGACCATTGGTGGACCCCTCAAACATACATCATAAAACACAAATAAGTCTTGGGGTTTAGACCCTTGAGTCTACTTCAAAACCACTCAAACCATTCATCATTTCATTAAGCATGTTATTCACAATAAATTCACAAAGGTATGAAGCTCATTTTGAATTACTATAGCTTGCATAACCAAAACTTGTATAAATTCAAAAAAATTCATCCTAACCGCATACATAAACACATCAAACATCCCATTCGACACATTTCTATCATTTTTCCATGATTTATCATGTTTTATTCATCATTTTCATGCATTTTTCCCCATTAAGCTAACATTGCATAACAGAAGAGAAAGAGGGGTCGCGTACCTCAAGCAACACTCTGATGACCTCCCGCACTCCGACAAACCTCCTTACACCCCGATGAAGTTCTTCCCACCGGCGATCCACACGAACGAAGCTCTCCTCCTCCTGCTCGTGCACCACTCCTTCTTTCTCTCTTTCTTTTTTGGCTTCCTCCCCTCCATTTCCTCTTCCCTCTTTATCTCCTCCTCATCCTGCATCGCGCCAGCCACTAATCCCATCACCCACGCGTCAGAGGGGACGGGGCGACACGAGCTGTCTTTGTGGAGACACAAGTAGGCAAGAGGGGAAAGAAAAGAGAAGAAGAACACGAGGGCTCGTGAGTGAAAGAGTGAGAAAGGGAAGGACAAATAAGGAAAAGACAAGTGTGCAAATCGAGGCAACTATGCATCCTCAGACCAAACCCTACATTGGTCCCACAACACAAAAAAGTGCACAGAAAGCCAACAAACCACCACACACACAAGAAACAAAAGATTATCCATTAATAAACCATTTATACAATATTACAATTAATTACTTGGTTTACAATTGAAAATGGATAATCAGGTCCATGTGTCACAAAATGGCCAAATGACTAGTACACTCAAGAATGGGAATGAAGACGACGGGTTCAAAGTGGTTGACACGATGAGCACATTAGATGGTTTTGGGTCAAAATGGATAGTCTGGGGAGAAATGAAAGAACCGCCTCAACTCTTTCCTTCTCAAAATTCTCCGCCATTACAATGACAACGTCGTTGTCCCAGTGGAACTTGATCATATGGTGGAGAGTTAAGGAGAACACTTGATGCTTGTGAAGGCAAGGGTGCCCAAGAAGAAGATTGAAAGTAGGTTCGAGATCAACGATGTAGAAGTCTATGTCAAATTAAGCTGATCCAACCACCAAGGGGATAACCAAAACTCCCAATGCATCATGGTGAGTGTTATCAAAAGCCTTCATTCCTTTAACTGCCGGGATAATGTCTTCAGACATGAATTTGAGCTAGCTTGTGGTCCGTAAGGGGCAGACATTTAGGTCTTCGCCATTATCTACTAGCGTAAGTGGAATGCAGAAGTGCTTGTACTACACTATGATGAAGAAAGGTTGATTATGGTTGGTCCTTGCTAGGGGTAATTCCAGACTAGAGAAGGAATTTACCTATAACACGACAATCACTCCCACCATGTTTTCCAAGGTTGAAGGCTGCATTACTAGGGAAACGTGGGTGGCTTGAAAGACTCGGAGGAAGGCCTCTATATTCAGTTGAAGTATGGATTAGGTCCCATATAGAAATGTCTACCTTGACCTTCTTCAACTGGGCGGTGATATCGACTATGGGTTGATCTTTCTTATTAGTGGTGGTAGATTTGAGTGGGTTCTCTTCTGTAGTAGGTCTAGAGGGTGTGCTACGGTGGTGAGGATGCTAGTTGACTAGACCTGGGATATGGTGCTGGAGTCTTATACTCCCGTTCCTATAGCATTACCTCCACACACATTTCTGTAGCGTAACTATAAGGCATGCGATGGGCATCCCATGTCAGGTCAATGACTACAGGGGCATGGGCTTCTAACTCTAGCTAGGCCATATGTGATGAAATGGAGGATGTTGTAGGATGACCTAGTGCTGAAGTTATCTGAGCAAGTTCTAATTTGGGCCTGGCTAGCGAGTAAATAGGCGGTGGGGTGAACTACACGGTGGGCTGCATTGCCATGTGTCTTGGCTTGGTAGTTAGCCAGATCATGTTGATCGTGGACTCAGAAACTTCAACAAAAGACTAATTAAGATGGTAAGGAAAAGGTGTTGAAACATCATGAGTCAAAATAGAGGGGTCTGATAGGGAGGAAATAGACTTGAGAGGGAAGATGGAATGGATCACCGAAGTTCCGAGAGTTCTTGAGCTCTGCTGTTCAGGCAAAGGCTGGTTCATTACACTAGGCTGTGTTAGTGATAGTGCTAGTGCTGTTGATGAAGACTCTGCCTCCTAGGTGTTGATGATGATGACCTTCTGGTCAATCATGTACTGTATAGCACTCCGAAGAATGAAAAGGATGCCCCTAGAGTGCCCCATGGCTCTAGAGTAACTGCAAAATAAGTTCGCTTTGAACCACGATGGTAGTGGGTTTAGTTGTGGGTGAACTTTTGGAAGCTTTAGGAATGACACAACCTTGGAGAGGATGGTGCTCAGTGGTTCGACCAATGGTGTGCAATTTCTCTGGGTTCGTCAAGGCGACTTCTGCCCTTGGTGTTGTCCTTCCCTTATCGATGCAGGAGGATACACTGACACAACGGTGTTGTTGATGTGTGATGTGCGAGGTGTCCTATATGTTGGAGTGTAGACTACCTAATTCTACACAAGCGGGCTCACCACGTTCACAGGCACTGTAGGGGACTCGATATAAGCAACGATGGTCTTTGAGGGTATCCTCCTTTTATTGAAGTTGTTGTTGGTGTCGTTGTTGTTGTTGCTACTACTACCGGTGCCAATATTATGGCTAGGTAAAGTAGCTAATTTGGCGAATGTAGTGAGTGCAAGAAAGCTACCACTACACAACGAATTCTCCACATGAGTGCTTGCTCGAATCAGGGATGCAAAGGTTGTTATTTGATGTATGCTAAGCAAAGCCTCAGTGCCTAACTGTGCTCCACGAATAATCATCTCAATAGACTCCTCGTTTGAGGGTCTATCGCAAACCTGCAAAGTTAGGGCATGCTAGTGCCCAACATACTCCTCAAATGGCTCGTGGGGCTTTTGCTTGGTAGTAGCTAGGTCCTCACACTTTGGGACCATGTCCAAATTAAAGGCACATTGTTTCAGGAATGCCTGACTAAGGTCATTCCAGGTCTTGATTGTGGCCATGGCTAAACATGTGAACCACTTCAGAGCTGGACTGTAAGGCTCTTTTGGAACAAACGGATGAGCAACCTTTCATTAGCCTGAAGCTAAGCAAGGTCTCTGCAATATGCCTTCAGATACGAAATAGGGCAACCTTTACCATTATACTTTTCAAAATCTAGGATGTGAAAATTCAGTGGAAGAGTAGCCTCTGGAAAGTAGCAGAGGTCCTAGAAATTGTAAGGTTGGTGATCCCCACCCTGCACTACGTGTAGTGCTCTTTCCAAATCACTTACCTTGGTGAGGAGAGTCTCCGAGGTTGTTGCTATTGGAGAAGGTGCATGTCTGTTCCAACGTACGTCGAGTGGGTCGCACCAAGGTGCTCCTTCGGATCCACCATCTTGCCACCTGGTGTAATGGCTTGATGGCCAGTGTAACCATGCATATGTGTTGAGTGTGGTGGTATGTATGTGGAAGCTCATGCTTAATGCAATGGTGTAGGGTAAGTGATATGCAGTGCTAGGCATGGTGCAATGTGTGGGAGCAATAACTGTTGCACCAATATATCTCCAGGCAATAGTTTTATAGCACGTGCTCCCACCAACCCAAAAGGCTAGCTACCAGAAGATGGAGGGATATGGTGTGCATGTAGTGGTGATGGAACTAATGGTAGAGTTGATGCCGCCATCGTCGATGCAGTGAGAAGCTAAGGCTATGGCTGTGGTGGTGGTGTAATGGGTGCAACATGGAATGCATGAGCTGGTTGCAAGGGAACTTTATGAGCAGGATGAATAGATGATGTCAAAGTTGGATCCATCTAAAGAGCTACACTTAGCATCTTCTAGGCGAGAGTTAGGAGCTATTGGGGCTGCCTGGTGGAAGGACTATCAGCAACAGTACAGAAAGTCGGAGTAGTGAATGGAATAGATGTTAGAGGAGGTTGAAATCCCAACTGTCCAGTAGACAAAGGACCTATAGAAGAAGTGATCGCAGTAGGCTGACTATCAAAGGTAGTTAAGCCCGACAAAGGACAAGACATTGTTAAATCATGAGCTCTAGTGGTTGTTAATGTAACTTCCTTAGGAACAGGCTCTAGACCGATCATGGTCTGCCAGTGTCCCAAAACGAAAGGATAAGAAACCCCACACACCTGAAATAGGCTATCACAAGGTGAAGATGAGGTTGTTGAAGTCACAATAAGTAGGGAAGGGACCGAAATAGAGGTCCCCTTTGGAGAAATAGAAGAATGGGGCTCGCTAACATGCTGGGTCATTACTGACCGTGAGCAGGTGTGAACAGGACTACAACCGTGAACAGGAGGATGATACCTATGAGGAGCTATCATCAAAAGTGACGAGTAACTCCAGCAAAGGTAGTCAAGAAAATGTCGCAGAAAAGGGTCATTGAAGGGATCACATGCGCTCCAGCTAAGGCACTCACACACAGACTTGTCGACAAAATATAAAGAGAAAAAACAAATACCAAAACCCAAGAAAAGAAAAGAAGACAATATAGAAAAAACATAATGCAAATGTTTGTTAGGGTGGCATGAATGGCATGCATACACATGTATATGATTCTAATATGCGTTCTCTCACCAAGTATATGTGTCCAAGTATGTTGTCTACTCCGGACTCTCTCAAGGCATACAGGTCTCCAACTCAAGATAGAAAATAAGGTCCTACTCCATTCTTGGCCAAAGCTTAAGCGAAGAACGATGGTGTCTTCGTGGTCTCAACTCCTACAGTAGCAAGGAGCTATAACTTCTACTAACACCAACATGACCCTAGACAAGGGGAAATAATCTAATTAGAAGTCCTACACCGAAGCCATAGAAAGAGCAACCAATACTATCCTTCTCAGAATAAGTAGGTGGACTTTGGATATGAGAATATGCATGTTCCTATATGACCAATCATGCAAATATGCTTGTTGTTTTTTACTTGCACTTTATTAAACTAGAGGGAGTAGTGAGAGTTTGTCTCAAGTTGTACCTTATTAATTTGTTTTTTAAATTTGTGTGTTTTACTTTTAAAACCAGAAGGGGAGGCAAACATGTCTCTATTCTCCTAGGCATGGCAAATGCAAAAAGGAAGAAAACACACAAGGTTGCCATTCAGGTAATCATACAGCAAGCAAAAGGCATGATCATGGCGTGTGATAGTGTCCTGTCATCATGATGGTGAAGAAAAACAAACAACACATCAAAAGGCATGAAGCTTACCATGTGCATGTGTCGTGACACAACTAACGTGTAAAGAAAACATACAACAAACAAAAGCCGTGTAAGCTCAAACACATTATACAAAGGAGACAATCATGCAAGTGTGAAGTAGAGCAAAATGAGAGACAAAGTCAAGCAAGTAAAAAAAAACCAACACATGAAGTTAGAATCTTGCATCACCAACGGAGTCAACAGTTCCTATGATTATGCTTGTAGAACTGAGCTTCGTACGTGTAAGAAGCTCACAAAGAACCGATAATGCCACGGTGAAGGTGGTGAATCCAAGGAAAAATACTCGACTCAAAAACACCAAGATTATGAAAAGGAAAGGATATGGAAAAGGAGTCGCTACATAGTCTATTTAATGAAAAGACGAGGAAAACTGAAATGCTATAAATCGCAAAAAACTATGCATGAATGAAAATGAATGTGAATGTGAGCTTCATGCCAATAAATAACAACGCATTCATCATTGTGAGCCAGAAAAAGGGTTAAGATTCTTATTACGCTTGGGGAAGGTATTAGGCACCCCATGCACCCAAGAATTTGGTCTTCTTGGCTTGTCACTCGCTTTTGAAGTAAATGCAAATGCATACTCTCCTAATCTAGAATGTATGCTTGATGTCATTCAAAAATAAATGCGATAAATGAGACAAAGAAATTCAAATGGAAAACTAAACAACTCAAGCGAAAGTGTGCAAAAGCGGAAATCACAAGATTTGGTAAAAGGAATGAACTTGAAAACCAATGTAGGCATGAGAATGCCAATTAATGTTTGCTCTTGGGCGATAGGAAATCATTCAAAAAGTCAAAAATACAAAAAGTGAAACTCATGTAGAAAATGTGAAAACTATGAATGTCTGTGAAAATTGATAATGGAAAATAAACTACAGCATTAGGGTCAAGGTAGGCATTTGCATGCCAATTAATGTACACCCTTGGGCAATGAGAAATGGAAATCAAATCACAATATAAAAGAGAGGTCATGAAATGTGGTGCAAAAACAAATCCAAATCAAGGGAAACAATGTAGGCATTAAGTTGCTAATTAATATACGCCCTTGGGAGATGAATGTGGATGCATAAAAGAAAGAACATTTGAAATCAAAACAATGATCAGAAGACCAAAAGAAACCCTATGTAAGAAAATAGGGAACAAGTCTGCAACTGCCTAAATTTTGGGCTTCACGCCTACAATTCTCGCTAGTTAGGTTCATTTGGAAGAATTGTCAGGCAAAATCACCGACTGTATCTGTGTCGATGATCCATCAAAACGACTCATCGACATGGACTGTCGGTTAAATTCACATGACCCTTTGCCAGACTAGAAAACAAACTTTGATTGAATTCACTATAAAATGAAAACGAAAAGCTCCAAGTATGATCGAAAAAGCAACAGTAGAGTAAAAGAGTCACAGTCATGCATTTAGATCATAAAATGGATCCCTAGATCTTTCCACCCATCTTCCATGTCATGAATGAGTTCATCGACCATTGAGATGTCTGACGAGAGCTCCATTTCCCAATGGCACGACGATAGGATTGAAAGAGAAATCTTAGAGAAGAATCAAGATGAAAAGCAGTTCAATAAAAAAACTATATGCAAGCCTCCTTCTTGTCCGCGTCGTGAACTCTAGCCATGCACCATCGTGCTGCACGACCTAGGCTACTATAGCGATTAGTGAGGAAGGAGATGTTGTGGCGATGTAGACGATCTTGATTCAAAGGTTACAGACCACATCTAGAGCCACGAACACATCGCAAATGCAAGTTATGCAACAAAGTAAACAAATTTGACGATTGCTAGAGAAGAAGAAGAAAACCATAAAATGCTTATAACAAACAAGATTAGAGCAAGAACGGAAAGCATCGACAAGATGCCCTTAAAGATAGAATTTAGGCCATAGGAGTGAGTCACTTACCTGTTGAGCTCTGATGGCTCGATTCAGATCCTCTGAAGCTGACTTGATGTCGATGAAGCTATAGATCGACTGACAGTGGACTCGACTGCAACTTGAACCTAGGCATAGAGGAGTGAGCTAGATGATCAAGAAGCTCCGGCATGCTCTGGAACAAATGTGTTGATGCAGTGCATCATGAATTCACCAAAGATAGAGGGCAATCAAAGGAGTTGGTTGCCTGAGCTGGATTGAAGGTTGTTGGTGCTAGATTGTAGTGTTTGGAAGTTGGAGTTTAGTTGGGAAAAAGGTGACCTCCTCTCTCGTGTGGCGGGGAAGGCCTTGTATAGGCAAAGGCTTTGAACTCAGGCTGTGGATGTGTAACGACCTAAGATGGACGACGATGATGGGTTTTAATGACTCCAACTGGTGAATTTGAGGTTTACACAGGGGCACGATGGTCTCAGGAAGTCATAGCACAAGCCTCTGATTAATCCTAGCCATCGACAACAAAGAATCAAGCAATTAAGTGATGAGAAAAACTTTTGCACCCCTCCACACGGAAACAAGGCACTCTGCTAGCATTGTCCGCCACTTGCATCCACTAGTTGAATTCATTGACTTACACTGCCACTAGGGTTCACCATATATTCCTACATTACCCATCAAAGAAGCAATCAACCAGATTCTTAGCTTGTATTCTGACATTTTGGGAACACTAGGTGGTTATGGATTGTAGTGAATAAGGCTTAGGTGATTAAGGGATGCTTTGGGGCATTTGGTGGTATTTTGGGGAAAGTAAAGGGCCTGCCTCCTCTGTAGCTCCAATCCTTTCTCGAGAGCCTGTTCACAATCACTTCCAAAATCCAGGGTGTCTACAACAACAATCTGCCTCCATGGTCAACCAAAAGTAGCCTTGCAACATAATCTTCTTGGCCAAGAGCAACCTGTTCATATGTGGGCCGCATGTTCCTGCATGAATCTGTAGCATCAATGCATTAGCCTCTTTGTTGTCTATGCATCATAGGAGCATTTGGTTATAGGATATTCTATAGAGGTGTCCTACTCCAAGCACATACATTGATGCTAGATAGCCTATGGTATTTCTATCCATTATTGAGGAACCTGATGGGAGATTGTTGGATTCTAGAAAAACCTTGATGTTGTGGTACCATGGCAACTACTCTGCTACGTCTGCTTTTTTTATACGAATGCAATGCATGGCTTGCTCCACCTCAGTACTTGATACGCCCTTTGTATAATATTCTAGTATTGAAGGCCAGGATGCTAATGTTGATAATGCATCTGCATAGGTGTTTTTCACTCTATTCATAAAGGAGAAGTGCTTCATTAGATCATTCCTACATAGGAGCACAACAGGGGTATGCCATCATGTATTGTCTTAACCACTAGGTGTCCTAGACAAAGGATAACACCACCTTCTCTATTGTGTTGTACTTAGCCTCACAGTCATTAAGCTTCTTGCTTAGATAGTAAATGACTCCTTCCTTGTGTCTTGACTCGTCATGTTGGCCCAAGATTGTGCCCATGGAGTGTTGTGTAACTGAGAGATACAAGAGTAGAGGCAATTCCAATGTGGGCGGAACTAGCACCGCAGGCTTAGTCAATAGCTGCTTGATCTTGTCAAATGCAGCTTGGCATTCTTTGTTCTAATTGATCTATGTGTTCTTCCTTAGGAACTTGAATTGGTCCACAAATAGGAGTTAGCAATGCAATGAAATGGTTGATGTACTGTAGTCACCCCAGCTGACCTCAAATCTCTTTTTTAGTTGTGGAGGGAAGCATGTTGATGATGGCTCTAGTTTTATTGGAATTTACCTTGATTCCTCTCTGGCTGATGATATATCTAAGGAGTTTGCCAAAAGATACTACAAATACGCATTTGTTAGGGTTGAGACGGAGCTTATATTTCCATAGGTAGTGGAATAGCTTCCTCAAGCAAGAGAGGTGATCTTTGAACTTGGCAATCATGTCGTCCACATAGACCTTGATTTCTTGGTGCATGAGGTCGTGGAATAGCTCTATCATTGCTCTTTGATAAGTAGTAACTGCATTTTTGGTTCCAAATGGCATCACTCTATAGCAAAAGATTCCCCAAGGGGTGATAAAAGATATCTTGTCTATATCTTCTTTTGCCATTTTGATCTAGTTGTACCTTGAGAAGCCATCCATGAACGACAAAATCTTGTGCCCTACGATGTTGTCAACTAGGACATCAATGTGAGGTAGTGGGAAGTCGTATTTTAGGCTCACTTTATTAAGATCTATGTAATCAATGCACATGCAAACCCTCCCATCCTACTTTGGCACTAGCATGACATTTGCAAACCATTCTAGGTAGTGGATGATCTTTAGGAAGTTAACTGTGTGCTACTTCATGATCTTTTCTTTGAGCTTTAGGAGCCATTGTGGTCTCCATCTCTTGAGTTTCTGCTTGACTAGCTTTGCATTTGGCTTGAGAGGCAATGTGTGCATGACTACCTTGACATCTAATCCGACCATGTTATCATAACTAGAGGCAAAGACATCTGCATACTCCTTTAGGAAAGCTATGAATTCTGCTTTTACCTGTGGTGATAGCTTGGCACTGATGTGTACTTCTTAGACATCTTCCACTGTGCCAACGCTAGCAAGTTTTGTCTCTTCTTTGACATGCAAGTTCGGCCCCTCTAGGTCATCATCATCGTGCTAGAATTCAGATGGTGCTTTATCATTTCTATCCATGCCTATATCATCCTCATCTTCATATGTGATGAGATCGAATAAGATCTCCTACTGAAAGGATGGATCCGTGGCATTGAAAGAGCAAATGTGCTTGGAGTTTTGCCCTTGATGACGCCTTAAGACGGTCACTGATCCTAGTGTTGTTATAAAAGCATTGTGCGACCTCTTCTTTAGCTACTCTTGGACTTATTGATTGTTCAAGTCACTCTGTTTCATCTGCATCTTCAATCACATTTTTGTGTTTTTGGGAGTTTTCTAATATTTTGGGTTTTTCTATTATATTTACAAAGGGTACTACAGTTGGGTGGCTATCTTGCTGTTGATTGATGTGACTGTTGTCGTCCATGCTCCCTCCTAAGCCTAACTCAGGGTCTTTTTTTTATCCTAACCCTTGAGGTGAGCTTGAGCTAGAAATACCACCTAAACCCACCTCCTAGCTACTGGGAGATTAACTTCCCTAGTCTGGTGCATGCTAACTTGGATTCTTCTAGGACCATGATAGATGACTAGTCATGTTGCCTTGAGGGCTGCACAAGCTCGAGCTTTGTGATTACTTCCTTTCATTTTCTATTTTTGAGCTCTTCCTCTACTTGGACCTCTAGATCATGCTGTCGATGTAGGCCTCTGCTTCTACTCCCTCCTCTTGGTCAAAAGGGAGGTCTACATAGTATCCGTAAACTTGCTCCTCTCTTAGGATTTCTGGCTCTGAGGTCCCATAGCATGGGTCACTGCCAATGCCCACAATTGCACTAGTTGCTAAAACTGTCGTCGATTGATTGGCTACGAAAACCAGTGGTGAAACTACTGAACCTATTGTGACTGTTGAAATTGGTGGCAAGACTACCGAAATTGCTAGAACTACTTTGGGAGAAACTACTATCGATGAAGCTACTGAAATTGTTGTAACCGCTACTATTACTGAGATTGCAATGGATGAAACTACTGAAATTGGTGTAGGTGAAACTACAAAAACTTCTAAGACTGTTGTGGATGAAATTGCTGAAACTGTTGCTATTTCTTAGACCATTGTAGATGAAACTCCTGAAACTGGTGTAGGTAACATTAATTGCACTAGTTGCCTTGTGGCCTATCTCCCTGGCCACTCATGTAACGACCCAGACCTAGATTAGCTTTTTGGCTAGATATTTTAATGGAGTTTTGGGTCGTTAGTCTCTGAGTCCCCTATGTTTATTGTAAAATGCAGTTCGGGCAGCGTTCTATGCCTATAATGTGGCTTCTAGCCCTTGTTGGTGTCAAATGGTTTCAGTGCTGTGTCGATCCTCATGGGAGTTTGATGGTTTGTCCTAGGCCATAGAGGTCTCTTAGCTGGTCTCTGGTGGCACAAGTCATGTGAACGTAGGAAGTCACATGGTTGGATCGCGTACCATGGTTTCCTTCCTTTCTTTCTTTTCTTTTCTTCATTTCTTCTTTTTCTTTCCTTTTTCTCTTTTTCCTTTTTTCTTCTTTTCTCTCTCCTCCCACTTGCCTTCCTCCTCACGCCTCTCCTTCTCCTTCATCATCACGCCAATCTTCCCCCAAATACATATATGAGAGTGGGAGAGGGAGATGAGGGGGAAATGAGATAGAGAGAGAGTGGGAAAGAAAGAGAGAGAATAAGAGAGAAAAAGAGAGAGAAAGCTTGGAAGTGGCCAGAGAAGGAAGGAAACCACTATCGTGCTCACTGTCATGTCGCCGTCACGGGGAGGAGGAGAAGACTTGGAGTTCGTGGCTAGAGGAGGTGCATCGCCATGTAGTTGTTGTCGTACCTTCGGTGTATGGTGCACACCTCATAGGCTCCTTTTGGTTCCAGTTTTGGATCATAAATGCATGGTAATGTTCTAGAAATTATTATAGTGATTTTTATTGAATTTATTATGCATTTGTAGGCCATTTATGGCTGTATTTATTGTGTGGGATAAATAGTACCCACAAGCTTTATTTGATGATTTCTTGAGATTCGTTGGTCGGATCTTTGTGTTTTTGGCACTAGATTCTAGAGCTCGTCAAGATCTTCAATTTGGTATCTGGTTTGCGATTTTTGGATAATGAATGGATTTTTGGTGTCAAAACTTTAACCATAGTTAATCGATGAATAGTGTTTGGGTAAATTACAGTTTAATCCCTCAAGTTTGTGTAAATTACTTTTATGTCCCTAGCTTTGGTTTAAATTGCACCTAGGTCCTTGAGTTTTGTAATAATTACCTTTCAGTCCCTAAATTTAGTGGAATATACCTTTTGACCCTTAACTTTTTTAAAATTACTTTTTAAGCCCCTAGGGACTTGTTTTTAATGGTTTTTTATATGTTTAGTGTCATATTAACCTTGTAGGTAATTATGTCATGATAATAATTAGGGAGATCATTAGAGATGATCTAGGGATTGCCTAAAATAAATTAGTAAGATCCCTAAGTATTGTAAATAGGATAAAAGACTATATGACAGAAATACTAAGTCTTTCCCCTGAATGGCTTAGACGGACTTTAGGGTTCATAATTAACCCTAGGATTTGTAGTCGAGGTATGGTTTGGCATGGTGCGTTGAATTAGATATTTAGTGGCACAGTTGGGTGTTTGACACTGAGTTGGCTGTGGCCCATATGAGACATAAGCTAGTAGGCATCAGACACTTTGGCACTAGAACCCAGTGTTCTGAGTGCGTTTGGTGTGACTTTCTCACTTGACAGAAGAGCTATTGAGGCAGTGCTTTGTGTTGTGGTTTTGGTTTTGATTTTCGTGTTGCTTTTGGAAATGGAGTTTTGTTAGATTTTTCAGAAAATGATTAATGGTTTTCAAAAATGGTTTTCCAAAAGGATTTTGGAAAGAGAAATGCATCAATTTGCAAAGGATTTGAAAAGAGATGTTTGTGGTTTTCTGCATGGGTGGATCGAGAGATCGTAGGGGCACATTGCCTGGACCCGAAGGTGTGACAATGCCTTTGGAGAGTCGGATGTGGCACCTAGGTTGAGGTCAGAGACCAAGAGGTTGAGGCATGGGCTCATCGAATCTTGGAGTTATGACACTCCTTGATCGTCATTCACGAGGCCAAGGCTGAGGTCCGCAGGTCAAGGTGCTATCTAGGTAGGTGTTAGTCCCGAGTGCCGAAGACCTAGGGTACGGTCTTTACCTAGAAGTATCGTGGCAGCGGAGTCAGGAGGTATGAAACTCCTACGTAGCTAGACGTGATATCCTAGTTGTTATGGGTACTGAGGCATAGTGTGGGTGTTGACTGAGCTTGGGAGGCTGGAGTCTCTAGGGGTTCGGGCATTATGGATGACATCAAGAGGGCATACCCTGTGGTTTGTCCTATGAGAGGACAGCTCGCCCAAGAGTAGGGTGAGCAAGCTTTCCTAGTATGTGGTTAGCCTTTAACGCTCCTTTAGGTGGAAGGGCACCGAGATGGGCAAACTCCTCCACAAGGTGGTTATCCGTGGTAGTGTAGACATCGTGGTAGCTCTGCGGTGGTCTACTTGTGGCCAGTGTGGATTGCTTGGCACTCAGCAACTCGACACATTGTTGTGCTTGTGGTTTTTACTGTGTCTTGATTCAGGGAATTAGGCTTTGGCCTAGAACTAGCCATGGTGTCGTGCCTAGTTGAGGTGTAGTGCATTGGGAGCAGTAGCTCCTTGGTTTTGCTCTAAAGTAGACCTTGATTTTGAAGCAGAGGCTTTGACGCTTTGGTGTGGTTGTTTTGGTTCAGAGGGGACTGTGCTGTGCAAAGCAGAGGCTCTGTGTTTGTTTTGTGGTTGCTGTTGTGGGTACCCTGGATACTGTGGAGAGTATTTAGACACTGTGAGTTGTTTGGTCCACCTAGTGAGTGCGTGGGACTAGGCTGTGTGTTTTGCGTGGCTTTGGGCTTGAGTTGGCAAGAGCAACCTTCTCAGGCACGCATAAAAGGATTTTAAAGTACATGCATATGGTTTTGAAAGGAAAAGAGAAAGAATGGTTTTAAAGGCATGATTTTGAGGTTTTGTTGCTTGCTAGGTAATAATGGATTGCCTGGGTTTGGTGTTGTGGCATTCAGGTGGGATGCCTGTGCTTGTAGCAAAGTATCGCCTACTTTCTCAGTGTAGTGTGCCGAGTTGTATTAGGTGGGGCGTGTGTTGAGTGATCGTTTTGAGTGGTCACTCACGTGTTCTTTGTTTTGTGTGTTTTCGTAGGTGCAGGATAGTAGCAGTCGGTTACTAGTACATATAGGAGGAGTCACACTGCCACACATTGGGGATCCTAGTGAGTGTTTAGTTAGTTTTATTTTTTGTTGTTTACTAGTTTTGCTTCTGCTGAGAGTAATTAATTTTAATTGCATAATTAGTGTAATTGTTAGATAATAATAATAAAATGAAAAATTGTAGCTAGGTTGAGTGGTAGCAACTTGGGGGTTGTTACAACTCAATAGTCTCTTCACTAGACTGCTCTTCCTCTGAATAGTAGTCCTCAACATAGACCCATTCCTCTACATGTTGTGTTGTGTTTAATGACTATTGAGCCTCTATTGTCATCTGGCCTTATTTTGGATCTAGAATACCTACACAAACAAAGTTAGCGAGATCCCAAGGGATACACAACTTCTTCAACTTGTGCAAGCTTTGGTATTTGTCTTTTAGTGTGTTCCACTTGTATCCATGACCTTCAAATTCTCTTCTATCTTTAGTGATGATGGGCTCAGCGATTCCTTGATCGTACTGCCTGAGAGGTGTTTCTTTCTCATACCTCTATCAACGACACAGATTCTCGACCATTAGAAATTGAAGCATGGGTGGCCTAGAATACTCTAAGGAATGCCTCCCTACGCTCAATAGATGTATCGATAAGGTCCTAAATGGAGATGTCTGCTTTGACTTTCTTGACTTGGGCAGTAATGTCTACTGATGGTTGGTCTTTTTTGGTGAAGGTTCTAGTGGGTTTGTCTATGGTCTCCTCTAAAGGGGACTTAGGCTAGCTCTTCAATTGAAAGGTAACAGGTGCTGGACGGCTTGGCTTTGCTGTTGAGGTTGATTGCCTGTACACCTTACCTGAGCATGTGATTTCCACACACATTTCTATGGCGTAATTGTAAGGCACACTATGGGTGTCTTTAATCGAGTTAATGACCACGTGTGTTCAAGTCATCAGCTCCAACTGGGCTACTCGCAAGTTTGAAGGAGAAGCAGTTGGGTAACTTTGAGGTGGGATTGGTTGAGTGGGTTCTATCTTAGGCTTAGAAAGGAGCTGAACTATTGTAAAAATCTAGGATTGCACGATGGACTGTGTAGTGACATGCTTCGACTTTGCAATTAGCTAAATCATGTTGATTGTCGATCCTGAGCAAGCAAGAACTAATTGATAGAGCTGAAGAGGAAAGGGTGTAGAAATATCATGAATAAAATTAGAGCGATCCACCATTGATGTGGCCGACCCAAAGGGAAAGATTGAATGGACTCTTGAAGTCCCTATGACTCTCGAACTCACGTGCTCGGGCAAGGGTTGGCTAACTATGCTAAGATGTGCTAGTGTTGGTGCTAGTGATGGTGCAGGTGCAGGTGTCGACTCTGCCTCTTATGTGTTAATATTGATGACCTTACAGTCGATTAAAGTTTCAATAGCATCCCATAACGAGAAGCAATTTTCTGTCAAATGCCCATGGCTCAATGGAAACTACAATACTGGTTTGCATTGTACCACTGTAGAAGTGAGTTTGGTGGAGGTGGAACATCTAGAAGCCTCAATAGTGATGCCACCTTGGGAAAGACAACGCTGAGTGGCTTCACCAATGGGGAATAGTCATGCTCAATGCGTTGGGGTCATCTCTGTAGAGGGTGTTGTCCTTGCCTAGCCGACATGATAGGGTACACTAGTTCGATGATGGGGGTGATATGAGGTGTATGTAGTATCCTATGTGTGGGTGCGTACGCTACTTGATGTTGGGTGGGTGGATTCAATAGGGGATCTAATATATGTAATTGTTGTCTTGGGAGCATCCCTCCTAGAGTTGTTGGTGCTTGAGCCATTGTTATTGTTGTTTCTATTGGTGTTGCTAGGAGTGGTGGCTTGCTTCACGAATGTGGTGAGCATAGGAAAGTTACTGATACATAACGAGCTCTCCACGCGAGCACCTACTCGGATTAGAAATACAAAGCTGGTGATGGGTTGTATGCTTAATAGAGCCCTAGTTGCTGATTGTGCCCCATGAATTATCATTTCAATAGACTCCTCATCAAAGGGTTTATCTCTAACCTATGTGTTGTGCCGAGTGGAGAAGAAGAAATCAAATACAATGCCCAAAGCAAGCATCCAATCCTCCACAGATGAACCTCACATGAAACCCTAGATCTGGAGAGAAGAGGGAGGTGTTCTCTCTATTCAATGGGAGTCAAAATTAGGGT
>JAMKQA010047049.1:0-35356 GCA_024699735.1 Posidonia australis | reverse complement strand
TCATGATATATGTGTATTGATAGAGAATTGTTTAGCACATTTATTTACAATGTTTTAAGTTTAATTAAAAATTTATTTTCTTCAAAAAAATGAAAATAAGTTGGAAGACCCATTAGACCCAGGACCTGGACCCAAACCCGTTATCTTTATAAGTCTGGGTCTGGGTCTGGGTCTAGGACTCCCTTAGGACCCGGACCCAGACCTAGACCAAAACCCATGAAATAAGATGGGTCTGGGTATAGGTAGACCCGACCCAGACCCGACCCGTTGCCACCCCTACATGCAATTCCCTAGGCAAGTTAGAGAAAGAAAGAAAGCTAGAATCCCTCTTCAAATCTCCCCCCATTTTAGCCAAAAAATCCACTACAAAATTAGTTTCCCTGTAACAATGAGTGAAACAAATACTAGTAGTCATAGGGTGACGTTGAATTAACTTCATCCATTTGCTGCATTTCCATTGAACTGAAGCCTTGCCATTAAGTATAAGAACCACAACCTGTGAATCAGACTCAACATGGGATATGAAAACACCAGCATCAGCACACTTTCTAAAAAGATCCCACACTACTTTTATGTCTGCTTCATTATTAGTGATGTTGCCATAGTAATGAGAAAAACCCAAAATGAAATGTCCAACATTGTTTCAAACAATATCTCCTCCACTTGTCAATGATGGTGTGCTTGAACCATCCACATTCCCTTTCAGCCTGTGTATGGGTGGAATCCAACGTAGCACCATAAACCACAACTCAAAAGTGTTAGGTAGTTTGAAACCATACCTTGAGAATTGATACACATTACCTCCCAAAGATTTGAACTTCTTTCCTTGAAGGACACAATTGCAATATGCAATGATAAATGATATAATATGAGAAGGAGAATGCATCTTGGTTGAGAATCTATGGCTGCACCTCTCCTTCTAGATATGCCAACAAAGAAGACCCAGAAGCAAACCCATAAGAGTCCTTTTATAAGACGAGAAGTTGGCAGCAGCAAACCACCCTTTAATGGTTGTGAAAAGGTCATGATGCACAGGAGCCAACAATAAATTAATGAAAAAATGCCACAAAAAAACCGCAATATTACTATTAAAGAATAGGTGCTCCAACATTTGAATCTACGACAGTACACAACAATTGCACTTGGATAGCAAGCAAACAGCCTTAACTTGAATGTTAAAGTCCACCAAAACTGCTTCCTAGCTCAACATCCATAGGAAAATAGATACTTTAGATGGCATACGAGAAGACCAAATATATCTAGCATAACCACACTTTTTGCAATTCAAATGAAGGCAAAATGCTATACTTCGTATAGAGAAATTCCCACATGCAGATTGCAACCACACCAATTTGTCGTCCACACCATTAGGGTCCACTTGAAGATCTTCAAGAGCTGACCAATTTCTAGAGCCCAACACATGATCTCCCAGCACATCATTAATAACCAAATCCTTATGATGAAAGACATCACTAATAGAAACCCTCAAATCTATTGCTCTGGAGATCACCATCTTGTCAAAAAGAATACCTTTCGAATGCCATTTGTCCTTCCAAAAGGAATTATTACCTTTATCAATTAACCATTTAGAATTTTCAATCACCTAGTGGACACACCCCATAAGCTTCCTCCATCTCAAAGAAGCATAAGAATGTATTCTAAA
The DNA here is from genome assembly GCA_024699735.1 of Posidonia australis. Taxonomy (NCBI): domain Eukaryota; kingdom Viridiplantae; phylum Streptophyta; class Magnoliopsida; order Alismatales; family Posidoniaceae; genus Posidonia; species Posidonia australis. The sequence goes on along the minus strand of JAMKQA010047049.1, from coordinate 33,693 downwards.
CCATCCAACATCCCCCACCTTGTATTTAACATTACAGAATTTATTCCAAAGGGATTCTTTCAACAGAAGTTTCCAGCAACTCTTAATGTTGAACAACAAATGAATATCTTGGAATTTCCGAATGCCAAGGCCCATATCATAGAAAGTAGAGGTGCACGAACTCCATTTAACCCAATGAACTTTTCTCTTACCATCTCGCCAACCCCATAATAAATCACATAATAATTTTTCAATTTGCATGAGAACTCCAATAGGAACACTGGTAGCAGCTAAGATTTGCACAGGAATGGATGATAAAACATGCTCTATGAGAACCAGACAGACACTCATGGAGAGGAATCTAGAAGACCAACCCACCATGCGACCCTTAATCTTTTCCAATAGCCACAAGAAATAAGAGGAATAAAGCTACATAGGAGCAATAGGCACCTCTGGATAATGAAGAGGCCACGCACCCTTAGATAAACTAGTGCGATGCTCCACTTGCTCATTAGTCTAAAAACCCCTTACACTAGTAACACAAGCATTTATTTCTACCCATCTTCTGACCAGAAGCTTCCTCATATCTCATGATGAAATCCATAATTTTAGAAATGGTACTAGAGGACACTTTATAGAAAATAAGTGCATCATCATCAAAGAAAAGATGGGGAGAAGCAAGACCTTTACTAGAAGTAGCAAAGAATTGACACTGTCCATTTGCAAAAAGTCTTTCGAGCTCCCTACTAAAGACCTCTTGTGCTAGAATAAATAGAGACGGGGAAAGAGGATCTCCTTGTTTCAAACCTCTAGACGACTTGAAGAAGCTACTCTACTACCCATTAATAAGAAGAGTAAACCAATTATTGTATAGAGTCTATTTTATTATTTCAATGAAATGAGCATAAAAACCAAATTCTTGGTTATGGTTGATGATATTTCAAGATTTACTTGGGTTTTATTTTTAGCAAAAAAAATGATGTTTTCAATGAATTTCAAAATTTTTGTAAGAAAGTGCAAATTGAGAAGGAAACAAATATTATCAAGATTAGAAGTGATCATGGAAGAGAATTTGAAAATGAAAATTTTGAAACATTTTGTGAAGAAAATAGATTTGAACATAATTTATCCTTTCTAAGTGCTCCTCCACAAAATTGAGTAGTTGAGCAGAAAAATAGGACTTTACAAGAAATGGTTAGGACTATACTTTGTGAAAATAATTTGCCAAAGCATTTTTAGACCAAAGTCGTAAATACAGCTTGTTATGTTTTAAATCGTGTTTTACTTAGACCTATCTTAAATAAAATTCCTTTTGAACTTTGATTTGGCAAAACTCCTTGCTTCTCTTATTTTAAAGTTTTTGGGTGTAAATGTTTTATCTTAAAAACCAAGGATGCTTTGGACAAATTTGACTCTAAATCTGATGAAGGAATCCTTGTTGGTTATTCTTTTAGGAGCAAGGCGTACAAAATCTTTAATAAAAGAACTCAAACTATAGAAGAATCTATGCATGTAGATTTTGATGAAAACATCATGAAAACAATTAATAATGAAGATGAACATAAAATTATTGAAAACACTTTAAATAATTTGAACAATAAAGAAAAAGTCCAAAATCTGGAAAAACAATAGGATAAATTTAAAAATATCTCTAAAGAATGGCAATATAAACCTAGATATCCTAAGGAACTCATAATTGGTGAAGTTTCCAAGGGAATCCGTACTTGTTCCAACTTTGAACATGGTTGTGCTACATATGCTTTCATGTCCTCTATTGAACCTAAAAATGTGGATGAAGCATGTAATAATGAGTATTGGATATTTGCCATGCAAGAAGAGCTAAATCAATTCAAAAGAAATAATGTATGGGAATTAGTTCCAAAACCTGTAGATCACCCAATTATAGGAACAAAATGGATATTTAGAAACAAATTAGATGAATCAAGAAACTGTGGATGTGGTTTTGTGGGGGTTTATGAAGAGCTATTGTCGTATCCACTCTCGTTGATAACTCTTTGTGATCGTCACTTGTCCTTCACTTGTGTCGATTGATAAGACGGCTTGCGGGAGTTGAGGTGGTTGTGATGGATGTGAGTTCTTGATTCACTAGATTGATGGCAAGGTGTTGTCCAGTGGCTATCTCGTGCTATGTGTTCTTCTGCCTTTCATAATAAACAACAAGAAAATAAATCTAGATTAGTCTAAGGGTAGTAAATAGTATCAGATAAACAACAAAAAACATAAACAAATGAATCTAATACAAACCAAGGGTTGTCTCTATAGGCATATGCTATGGATTAGTTTAAAATGAAGTATTATGCAAGAAAAAAATGATTAACTGGAAGATACTCCCTTCACCCTCGTACACTATGGAGAGAATGGAGGAAGTGGAGGCACAAACAGAGCATGGGAGGCATGCTTGGCTCTTGGAAGACTATGGTGATTTCTGTGGTCTAGATTCTCTCAAAGGAGACGAACATGGAGGAGGGGTTGTGTCTTTCTCTCTCACAGGATTTTCTCTCCTTTCTCTCTTCTAGGATTTCTACTGACTCCTTAGGGTTTTCAATGTGCCTCCTCAAACTTTTGACCTAAGAGTCTATTTATAGAGTTTGGGGGCACTAGATCTTGTCAAGGACAAGTAGGAGATCAAGGGTCAGGATTAAACTCGTTAAAATGAAAAAATATCTCTTTTTAGATCTCGTTGCCTATACTATTGGCGATGGAATCATTACATCACCGCTTGTACAGGTGACGAAGCTATAGACTCTGGATCTACTGTATATGGTGAATCAATAGCTAAATGGCAATGAAATCTGCCACATCAGCTAGTCATTAGGTGCATTGGTGTCGAGAAACTAAAAAGAAAAGTTTTAAAAATTAAGATCCCAAAATATCTTCTTACAAATCTATTAACCAATAACGACCAAATCAATGATTTAAAATCATCCTCGTAATAGAAAGATTTTAAATACATTCCAAATTTAATTTAAACTCCAATGTTAAGTAAATCAATTTTTAAAAATTTAAATCTCCAATAATTACCAGAAAAATCAATGATATATTAGATTAAACCTAGATTGGCAATTATCTAGATATTTTGGATTTATCTTCTTCTTTTTTAGCATTATCTAGATTTAAATATTGTTATAACATTAAAAATGTGATAACTTATCATAAAAATCTCGTATTTGGTAAACATAAAGATAAGTAATCTTAATTATCAAGTCATCCAAATTTCAATAATTTCTTGAATTAATTAACATTTATAATGATTTATATGATATGCATAGATATTTAAACGTTAGAAAATCGTAGAAATTATAATAATTATGGGAAAAATCATGATAATATTTATAAATAACCCATATGTCATATTAAGGTCTGGGATGACAAATTATATGGAGAGAGAAAATTAAGATACTCGTCGCTTAATGTAGTGGCACGAAGACATCTCGTCGCCAGCTCAAGAAATGACAAGGCATGCTTTCTTTTGTAGACACCTCGGTTTCGTGGTTACAAGGCTGCGAACCTTTAGGATATTGCTTTGGCTGCGGTGGACCAAATCGGACCCTTAAAATCCGAAAATAAGCCAAAACCTGTCCTAAAACCCAAACTAGTAGCCAGAACCCAAACCCAAATACCATAGGTCCAATCATAAACCCATTTCGGCCCACAAAGATAAAACTAAGACATAAACCTAAAAATAAACAAAACTAAAACTGAAGTCAAACCTAAACCTAAAAATAAACTTGAACCAAAATCAAACGTAAACCTAAAATAATAATAAAATAACCTAAAGCCAAAGTCAAGCTTAAACCTAAAAATACACTAAAATCAAACGTAAACCTAAGAAAATAAACTAAATTAAAACCAAAGTTAAAATGTAAACCTAAAAAATGAAACCTAAACCTGAAAAAATAAAATGACCCAAAAACAATACCAAATCTAAATCATAGCTAAAGGAGCAAATAAAAATAAACTGAAATCCAAATTAAACCTAAAAATAAAAATAAACACAAACCCAAAATACACCCACACCATAAGCCCAACCTAAACCCTAGGCCCACGCAAACATATCTCAACTTGTGAAACCAAATATAACATAACCTCATAATCAAAACCCTAGTGCTACTCCCCTAATCAATCCCCACCACGCATTTAAACCCCAAACACATCCAACGCACCCCATGCAAAACCCTACCCTATATAAGCCTATCCCACACAAGAAGAAGAGAAGGATTTTTTTGGGGAGGTCACGTAGAGAGGAGAATTGGGTGGAAGAAGAGAGGATTCATGTAAGAGAGAGAAGTAAGAAGAGAAAAGGGAGAGAGAAAAACCCTCGCAAGGGAAAAGGAAAAGAGAGAAACACCCACAAACCCTAGCCTCCATGTGAAAGAGAGGGAGAAGGAGACGTCCATCGCAGCCCAAGCCCTCCTCCACGACCAACAACCACCGCCACTACTGGAGGACATCGAAAATCATCCATCATGTACGTATAACCTCTCATCCTCATAAGACTTGTTTACATACCTGTTATTTTCATGTTTTTAATGCATATCAGCATGTGTTCGAGGGCTTTCTCACTGTTTTGTCTCAGTTTTATGTATTATACGAGTTTTCTGGTGATAGGTCGCTGTCCATGCAAGGCCTCCGATCTTTGAGCATGAACGGTGATCCCTCTCTCTCGTTCTCACATGCATATGTCATCCTCTATGCCCACTGTCCACAAGAACCCGATGTCACATCCATGCAGTCTCCAAAACTCTAGACCCATGCAAGAGAGAGAGAGAGGCAGTCCATGAACCCAACATGGGCCATAGCCTCCATGTCTTCGTTGTCCTATAGCCTCCCTAGTCTCAGCCATGTCCTATCCAAGCCAATACGACCATCTCAGTCACCCCACAAACAAGAGACCACGTCCAAACCCTAAGCCCATACGAGAGAGAAAGAAGAGAGAGAGAGAGAGAGGAAGATAGAGAGAGAGAAACCAACCCTCCATCAGAATCCCAGATCCATGCATCTAAGAGAGAGAGGAAGAGAGATAACAAGACCTACAACTCTAGGGCAACCCTACATGCGAGAGGAGGAAGATGACCACTAGTCGCCATAACAAGAGGCGACCGGTCTCGTCGCCAGACCCATAGGCAACGAGATCAGCGCCTCTCACACTGGTGATAGATGATTTTCAATACCATTTATCATGCAGGCTTTGGTTTTTATTGTTTGTATTGATTTTTATTGCCTACAGTAGCGATTTGAATAAAAAAAATGATAATATTCCAGTTCACTATCATTTTGACTTTTTATCGATTTCTAGGGCTGTTTTCTGTCCATCAATAGGGTGAAAACTATTTGCTTGACAGTAAGATTATTATTCTTTAGGATTCCCTATTTGGTTTGACCAACTGAGTAGAGCAAACCCGGACCGATGCAAGTTGCCTACCCATACTCTATTTCGGTTATGATTATCAAGTTATGGAACCTAAAGTGTCCTAGGGGCTTGTTTTAGACTTCATCTTTCTCCCTAAGCTTGTAACAAACCCTAGTAGAAACTTGATATCTTGATGTTTTGTGTTTATTTATCACTTGATGGTTTGCATGGACCGACCTATAAAGACAGAATCCTAGGTTGTGAGCTCCTCTGTAGATAGACAAACCCACAGTCTAGGCCCTATTGGTGGACCCTAACAAAGCTTAAAGAGCGGTACCAAATAGCCCAAATTCTAATGAGTGTTCCCTAGAACCTTTGAAATCAGTGTCACCTCTGCCATAGGAACCTATATGTGACATGCGGGCCTGATTATCCATTTTTACTGGTAAAAAATGTAATTAATTATAATATTGTATCAATAGTTTATTAATGGATAATCTATTGTTTCTTGGATGTGTGAGCATATGGTTGGCTTTCTGTGCACCTGCTTATGATTTGGGACCAACGTGGGGTCCGATTTTAGGATGCACAATTGCTTCGATTTGCGTGCCTGTCATTTCCTCTTTTTCTTCCCTTCCTTTTTCTCTCTCTCTACTCTCCCCATGGGCATACATCTTCTTCTTCTTCTTCCTGCTCTCCCACACCCACACCCGTGCCACCAATGACACCAGCCCATGCCTCCCCGTCCCATCCGACGGGATGGATGGCCGACGTCTTACAGGAGGAGGAGGAGATAAAGAGGAGAGGAGATTTAGTGGAGGAGGAAGCTGTGAAGAGGGAGACAAGCTGGGAAGAAGAGAAAGAGGAAGAAGGAGCATCTGCTGGAGGTCGAGGATCGTCGAGGCTTCGTTAGGGTAGGAGGAGCTCGCCAGAGTAGGGGGAGGCTCGCTGGAAGAAGTACGTGATCCTCTCCTTTCCCTCTATTCCGTGTTCCCTTGAAAATGGGTTAAATGCATGAAATTGGTGTAAAATGCATGTAAAATCATAGAAAAATAGTAGGAATGACGAAAATGTGATAAATGACGTGAATATGTGGAGATCATGCTGGGTTGTATGAATTTCGTGGGTTTTTGGTAGGAAATGCATAAGTGTTTTAAGGTTTAACTCTAAGCATGTTCTCTTTGAGAATTTATATCTCGATGTATGGTTAATGGATTGATGAATGGTTTGAGGGGTTTTGAAGTAGACTCAAGGGTCTACACTCCATGATTTACTCGTATTTTATGATGTGTGTTTTGCGGGTCCACCGAAGGCTCCCAATTCTGGCGAACTCAAAGCTTGAAACAGGGGCGGTGCCCTGGTTTCGGGCAATTTTCAGGTGTAGATCGTGTGTAGTCAAGTTCCGATGCCATAGTCGGAGCTTCTAGCCACACATTGTTTCCTGGAGGTGAACATTAGTTACAGTTATTTAATTTTACTATAATTAGTGTAATTTCGCTTATGATACTATGATTTAGGTAACGTGCCCGAGTTCGGGGGTTACACTATATGATTGAACGAACCTAGGTTAATCAAATCATTTAATAAATATCTGAACCCATTAAAATCGACGTTTTCTATGAAATTTGATTGCTTAGATAGATTTGTCTGACGTCTAATCTGTCTAAGACAGATTTGGGCTGCTGAATCAGTTTGGGGCACTTGCCGCCTGACTGAGAGGCGACTCCTCTTGTAACCCAAAATAGCAGCGACTAGTTGGACACCGCAATGACAGGCGACGTTAGGAGATTTGCCCTGTTTGACTTATTTGCTAGATAATGTGTATTCTAACCATCTCGACATTCTACTAGACCCTTTACATGCCATTGCATATTATCTATTTGAGCATACCTTGCCATTTATTCACAAATGCTCATGTTTAATTCGATTTAATTAGTTTTGATTGGTGTTTTCCCTGGATCTGCATGGCATTAAACATCGTGCCCACTCGGGCATACATTATTGACACCCATGCATTGCATATTGCCTATCACCCAAGGCTGTACACTAAATAGCATTCGTGCTAACATAATGTCCCAAACATTGCACGCATTGTTTTCCATCGTGTCTATTTGATTACTTGCATTCATCTTTGCGGCGAGGATGCTTACTGTGTCGAGCTATTGTGGACCATTGGTCAAGAACTCGTGCAGCGTGGCTAAGCATTAGGTTGCCTGATTTCTTTTTACCTCTTGCATTTCATTTGTTTTCGCATGGCATGAAGCATGCATCTATCTTAGACACAACCAAGCATACATTCGCATTTGCCATACACACGAGCGGAAAAGTGTAGAAAGGCCGATTCGTCGGGTGTACAGGGGTACCTAACACCTTCCCCATGCGTAATAGGAGTCTTTACCCATTTCTCTGCCTTCAATGACCTTTGTGTTGTCCATTGGCATTGGAGTTATTTCTTTTTATTTGCTTTTGTTTGTTTGTTTCGCATCACATTGCATTTTTTTGGTTTTCCTCATCTTTCCATTAAATAGACTAGGTGGTGACTCCCTTTTATCTGTTTGTTCTGTTTTTATGTGTTTTCTAATGTTTTCGAGTCGAGCATCCCTTTCCTCAGATTCACTGCTCCCGTCGTGGCCCTATCAGTCCCCCACGCTGGCATGGTCACACCTTCCAAAGTGGTGACGAGGCACGTCACTTGTTACACTAGCAACATTCTGGTCTTTTACATTTTACCCTCTATCTTTTATCTTTTTCTATGGAGATCTATTGAAAGTCCAAAAAATCTTCAAAAATTCCATGAAATCATAAAAACATCTTTCTTTAAGGTCAAGATATGCAAATTTGCCATCAATTTGAGTTAGGTAGGAGCGTCAGCTCTACCACAGTTGATGACTCACATCAAAAATGTCCAAAGGACTTGAACCTGCCACTTGTTTGAGCATGTCATCTCTACCACAACAAACAACCTTGAAGTAAGTAAAATTAAGAATGTTTTTAAAGAAATCATGAAAAATCTGGAAAATATGTTATAAATCCTTAGGCATGTGATCTGGGATTTCTCAAGGGTTCTTATTCCAAATGAGCTCTTGGAAATGCGAAAATGGGATATCTACAAATGTCTCTCTTTGAAGTTGATCTTGGAACAAGATTGGCTCCAAGGTAAGAAAGATATCTCAATTGAGCAGTTCCTAAAATAAGGAGCTTGCTCTCAAGCAATCCGCCATAGGTTATCAAAGAGAATACCACCTTTTGATTTTGAGACATGGTCGTACAAAAAGGTGGAATCTACCTAGTTTCGGGAAATTATCACACAACCAGTTGGAGGAAAGGGGTGAATTAACTCGATTTTGGGACATGGTCGCACATCCAAGTGGTTCGATTAAACTAAGGATGCCATCATATTGAAAGCTTAGGCATGGAGGGATCAAGTCAGTTTCAGAGCTATGTAACTTCAACAGGGTAGAAATTAAGATGACCATGGGGAAATTACCCTATCGCCAGTCAGAAAGAAAAAGGTAAATAAATGAGATATTGTTGTGGCTTCTTGTTTGAGAGCTTGCTTGGATTAGAATAATTGAAAGGATAGGTGGGACTTAATTGGTTTTGGAGCATCACAACTTTTAAGGTTTCTAACACTCATGAAGAACATTGCTCCGTCCTTGCTCCACTTCCAATGCATGAAACTAAATGCATGGATAATGATTCAAGCACATAATGCAAATGCAAGGTCAACACACTTTGCAATGAATGGTTCATATGGTTGGTTAGACTGGCAGGGTATGCGTCTTCCTAAATCATATAGACATATGCAACATGTATGAATGTAATTCATTGTGGTCAAGTGTTTTTCATTTTCGAGTATGACCAGTACTCTTAAGAAAGGACCATTGTCTCACAACTTGACTTGGCCGAAAAAGAAGTTCTATGACTAAAGAACCAGGTGAGGGAGTCAACTGTTCCTTTGCCAAGCTAGGGTTAGCCTCTTAGTCGGAGTGATGTGTCTATGTACACGGTACGGACTCTAGAAGCAAGAGTCCATTCTCAGTAGGACTTCATGTAGCGCTATAGTGGGACTATATGCAGCCTCACAGTGGGACTTGATGTACCAACACGTGCTGAGATTCCTATCTATACACTCTATAGCACATGTTAGTAATCGAAGGCATACCTTTCCCTACCTCAGAAGGGTTGGCTAAGTTATTCTTGCCTAGGAAAGGTACTGCAATGTTATCTATTACTCCCTTATGTTTAAAATTAGGTGGAAGGAATTAGTCCTGGCCTCAGCGGGGAGGGGGAAAACCAGAGCCTAGTAGACATCGATTGTGAATCATCCGTGGATGCTCTCAAGATCATTGTAAGGCAATGTCTTTGTGGAGAAAACGCACCCAAGCCGTGGAGGCACGCTTGAGTAGGACATTTAACTCTAAAACCTGGTGAGTTGATTATTGCATCACTGGCCAAACCAATTCCAATTTCATTACTAGGTTTTCACTTGTAGGTAAGGGTGGATGGCACTACTTATTTGTTTTTTTTTTGTTTTTCTCGATTTTTTTGTTTTCTGGATTTTTAGCTTTTCAAATTATTTTGAATTTTCTTCCCTTTTTTTAATTAATGATGACGACGAGTATGGTCACAGCCGTTCTTCTTATACATCTAGCATTACTGTCTTGTATTATTTGAGGTGAGAGAGTGGTCTCTTTCACCATGCTTTGACTTTTTGAGGGCCAGGGACTTTGTATCAGCTTTAATTGATTATTATGCCCTTTATTTAGTTAGTCCTTGAGCTTCTAAGGCTTCTTGCTCCTTGCCTATTGTAGATATCCCATTTTGACACTCCCCAAACCCCATAGCATAGCATTGCATCAGTATAGAGCATACGTTATTGTAGGACCCTATTCCGTCGACACTATGTCTCATGTGCCTATTCATTGTATAAAATGCCCAAAGTATGACATTTTACATTGAACGCCCAAAAATGGGCATTCTACGTTAAGTGCTCCTCAACAAGCATTTTATGAGGCCCTACTGATTTCCTTCCTCTTCTGGCCCATTTGCCTTATGTGGACTTGGGTGATTGTCAAATGCTAGCATAGATACTTGTCTTTTTCGAAGGATAGTGTTATCTAACATTTCTAGCAATCTTTGGCCACAAATCTTTGAACAAAATTTGGTAAGTTTGCTGGCTAGTTGCGTAGAACGTCTGATCTTGGCCATTCTACGTTGGACACTCAGGAGCAGGCATTCTACACCAGTAATCTAGGCTCTCCATGTCATCTTTCTTTCCTTATGTGGCAGAATGCGAATTTTGAATCCCTACCTTAGACTTCTGTTGATTACGTGTGGGCGTAATTAAGGCTCAATTACATTCAAATTAGATTTTATTGAAGAAGTATCCACTCCAAGCTGGTAGTGGCGTCAAAAGGGTGTAGAGCGACCAATATTTGGCATTTTACATAAGTAGAATGGCCCTTTTTGGGCGTCTTATGTAGAGCTCCATGATTTGGGCGTTCAACACCCTAAAGATGGAAATTCCTTGCCAAAACTTCCTTCTTCGAAAATCTTGCTTTCTAGGGCATGGTCTCTGCACCTATAAATAGGTGAGCACCTCTAGCATTAAGGGGAGGGAGGGCGATCATCAAAAATTACCCCGAAATTATCAGGAAAATTCCTAAGAAAGCTTGATCATCCAGAGAAGCTAAGGAGAGCAAGGGAGCTTTGGGCACAAGTTCACTTCACTAAATCTGACCACATAGCACGACATTCTGCATCTTTCATAACTCAAAGGGGGTTTTTCATTCGTAAACTTTGCATATCATACTTTGTTTTTACCGCATCAATAGATAGGCATTTACGTTAGTCACAACTAGGGGGGATTGAAAACCCCTCAGGTGAGTATTTTGCCTTCATTTTATGTCTGTAATTTGCCTCGTTAAATCACTTACTACACCCTTCTAATATGTGTTTTCTATTTGTTGTCTTGCACGGAAAAGGTGAAGCAAAGAGGAGCTCATCAAGTACGGGCACCCTAAGGCAGCACAGGCGTTGTCCTAAGGTAATTGAATCCGCAACAAAAATGGAATCTCCCCAAGGTATCTCAAGGGCTAGCGAAAGCAAACTGAGAGTGGCGATTACAACTTGATTTTGACCTGCGTGGAGGGAAGAAATCAAGATAAAATTCAAGGGATATAAGCAAGGTGGCCAAGTGCATAAAAGCATGTAAAACCATCGTGCTTCGTGCCCCCTTCAAGAGAGTAGAAAATCCCACATCCACAGTCTGCTGATCACGGTGGGACAACTAAAAGTGCCCCCGTGCTAGGTGAGCATTCCTCCCTCTCTTCTTCATTTTTTTTCCTTGCATTTTCCCTTCTCCGTCATGCAGATTTTCAAACTACGATGAAATTCCTCATAGTGTTTTGAGGCACTATAGTTCTTGTAGTGATTTAAGGTTTTCATTGTGTTAAAATTCCTACAATCACCTCTCCCTTCACTTCTGATTTTCATGAGTAGAGGTGATTGAATTAAAAATCACTATTTTTCTGAAAAATCTCTGCTAGTGATTGTTAAATGCTATTTTTCGGGTGTTCAATATTGAATGGCTTCTTTTCGACATTCAACACAGAACACCCCATTCACAGCGTAATACACTTCTGAACAGAGTTCTTACTGTTTTCAAAATTCTTCCTATTTTCTTTTGTTATAACTGGCCCAAGGATTGTCGTGATGTGATTGGTTTCTATTATAGGGACTAGAACCACAAGCCCTTGGGTGCTTTTCAAAACCCCAATAAAAATCGTGTTTTCTCTGTTCTTTGATTGGCTCTTATTGGGAACTAGATTGATTGTGTCTTTTCTTAGGCTACGTGAATAACTACCCATGTTTTGAGCACCCCTATTGCAAGAGACTTGGGAGAAGTGTTGGTGCTGCCACTGGCTTTTACAAGGGACACTATTCCTTCCCTTGACCCTTTGTAAAAGTTAGAACCCTAAGATAAGAATAGTATTCTCCCTCCCCCCTTTTGTGGTTTGAATTAATACATAAGAAATCCAACTAATCCTGGGTACACTAGACTTTACCTCTACGGGGTAGGGATTTAAGTGTGCTCAAGCTCCCTCAAGGAACCTCACGAGTTGAGATAGGGGGTAGTACTCAGAAGAAGATTTTCATCCCATTTGTGAGAACCCATAGCCAAACCCTAAAGAACAACCATACCTACGCCTTAGGTACCTCGAGAGCCATGTAGGTTAAAACATTAATAACAAGTGGAAATACTAAAATCATCTAAAATGATTGTTTGAAAGTGTCACTGTGTAGGTTTTTGTGACAAGAGTGTTATACGCCTAATCTAAGGTGTTTTATGTTAAACGCCCAAGAGTCAACGTCCAACACTTTGATTGTTGTTTTCTCTTCAGTTTTGTGGATTTCTTTCGCCATCTTCATATAACTGCAATAGGTACACCATTTGAGTGGGGGATTTGAACAGTTTAGTCCAAGTTCCAGTTTTCATTTCTAGAAACTTGTATTAGGCAATATAATCCTTTGTAATTCCTTGTAATCTTTCCCAAAAAAAACACAAAAAGAGAGAGACAAAAAAAAAGAGAGACAAAGAAAAAAGAGTAGAAAAGCAAAAAAAAAAAAAAAGGGAGAAAAAATTGGTGCCTGAACTGTTGAACGACTTTTTTGTGGCATCTTACTATATATGATGTTATTTAGTCGTACCACATTAAATGCCTATTTATTGGCATTTTACACTTCCAGGAAGTAAACACTACTTAAAGTCACCATCATGAACCAGATTGCTAACGCTGAACAACCACAAGTAGAAAGGTTAGAGATGGCAAGCACATTAGGAGAGGAGGCCAACCTCGTCATCTATCACCCCATCACCGAAGAGGCACTGAATCCTGATTCAATCCAGTGCAGAGCCATGTATCAATTTCTAAACAACAAGGGCATCTCTTCAACCAAACACAAATCTCCAAGGGCCACCCCCTTTTGATGAAGGACCCCGAAGGCCCACTGCAGAGCACATCCCTAAAGACCTACACCAGGGGTAATATGAAACCCACCGTCGAACACGAACCATCAAAGATAAGGCAATACGCTCAATAGAGGATTCAAAACAAGGGCCAACCCCTTATTCCAAGATTAGTTCCAATTCCATCATGGCAAGTACCAAGAAAGAGTCAATCCACTCTTCCAACAACAAGCAGTAGGCAACTAGCTACTGCCTAGACATCACCTTTACCGAACACCTCCTCTGCATCAAGAGTCGACTACGCCACAACCCATCGCCGATAGCTATCAGCAACAAATCCATCAATAGTAGGCATCTAATTCAAATATCCTAACCCAATCAGCTGGGATGAATAATCTAGAAGAAATGAGAAAGATGCTTAGCGCATTAGGAGTGCACACTCAAGCTCCTACAAATTTTGACATCAGCCGGTTCCCTCCTATTGGTTCCCTCCTGCGGTTCTAAATAAAGTCAGCCTCATACTTCTATGATTTGGGGTTAATAATTCATATATTTTTCTATTCACTAGAGGGTGAACCCATGGACAAGTTCCTCACCCTCTCTAAGGAAGATCTTAACAGTTTCGACAAGATTAGAGAATGCTTCCTCACCAAGTACCAGCACAAAATTGACCTGAAGCCTACTTGCCACAACTTGAGCAAGGAGGTTATGAGGCAGGGTAAGAGCTGGGTCACATTTGCCAATAGACGGCATGAGATGGCGACCAAATCTGGTCTCACCATCCTAGAGAGACAAGTCATCCAAACCCTTATCGTAAACACAACAGGACAAATGAAGAAGGGGTTAGTGAATGCATACTGCCCTACTGTGGCAGCCCTTTATGAAGTCGCTACTTATGTTAAAGAAAAACTCCATGAGTTCATCGAAGAGCTGATGAAAGCAAGAAAAACACAAGTGGTTGAGGGTGTAATAGGATCAATAAACAAAATCTACAATGCACCAAGACCGCAGGAGCAAAGGGCCATGGCTCGCCGCAACAACATTCAACCATTGTGGGGTCACCCTCTGCACGATGGTATCCTCCTGAGTAGTAGCAATGGAATCCTCCTTAGCAACAGTGGAACCAGCCACGACCACAATGGGGCCAACCTCAATGACAATGGAATAGGGGAAGTCCCAACAATAATCCCTCGAAGACAACAATTAATAGTGAAGGCGGAGCCAGGTACCACAATGTACCTCCTCCCTAGTCAGCTCAGGCCAAGGGATCAAAGCGGGACCACTATCCACCACTCCTAATCTCATTTGCCGATATGTTCATATATCTAGTGGAGGCCAAAGCAATTGATCTTTCCCCCATCAAGCCAAAAACCCCCGAATTGTGACCGAACTAAGTTCTACCCTTTCCATAGAAGGCATGGTCATGATATTGTCTCCCATTCTTCCTCATTCTGTTGGGGGTCTTCGCTTGTTGCTTGGAGATTATGAGCAGATGCAGAAGACGAAGAGGAAACCTGGGCAAAGGATGAAAAGTTAACCGTTGAGGATATTGAACTCCATGACCAATTGAATTTTATTACCATAGACAAGCCTCAAGATGGCCCCAAAATAGAGAGGCCCCTAGCCTTTGTTTAGGGAGCTATTGAGCAATTCGAGCAAAAGAATATTGTCTTTGGGGAATCTGAGCTCCCACCACCATCTAAGCAAAAGAAACCTCTAATTATCTCAGTTGGTATTAATGATTTTATATTACAAGGAGTATTGATAGACATTAAAGCAAGTCAGAGGCTCACCTCATTACCCACACTCTGGTACCAAGGGATCAATGAAAAGAGGATTGACAGAACTCCGTTCAAGTGCACTGAATTTGATTAAAGTTAGAGGATGGCTTTAGGCTCAATCTAGACAGAAATTATAGTGGGACCGCTAGCAAGCAGCACTACTGTGATTCCACTAGAAGAAGAGACCCTAGAGCCCCTCATCTTAGGGAGATCATGGCTGGCGGAAGTAGGAGCAGTAGCATCTTCTGTACACCAACTGCTGAAGTTCAAATACAAAGGGAATGTGGTTAGTATCCCAACACATCACCCTGGGGTACTCTAGAGGCCAGCCCCACTTGAGCCATTGCCACAGGAAGCCACCTTCCACAATGAGAAGAAAGGAGATGCCTTACCCCCACTATGAAGAAGACCACCAAGAGAGGCCCCTTCATCTTTGTGGGGTCCTAGAGTCGCATCATCGTCGGTCTCGTCGATATTCAGAAATGCTAAACCACCACCAAGTAGGCTGGCAATTTTCAAAACCTTAAGTTCCCAAGAAACGACAGCACCACGAGCCACAACTACGCATTCGTCGTCAATATTTTGGGCACCAATGGAATCACCAATAGGAGCTGTCAACCCATCGAATTTCAGAAAGATCGTGCCACAAAAGCCTACTTTTTTCATGCCACATGACTTGGTTCGAGGGAATGTTCCAAAAAAATAAGAAAGGCAAAACAACACAGAAGCTGCAACAGCACCCATCACTAGGGGAGCGAGAATGTCATATCAAATTGTGCCACCGATAGAACAAGCAGGGACAAGCAGGCCACAAGAAAGAATAGAACCGGTGTAGTATGACATCTTGGAGCAGCTCAAGAAGACACATGCTCGGATCTCTATCTTCAACCTCATCAACAGCTCAAGCCTCCATAGAAGAGCTTTACAAGAAGTGCTTGAAAAAGCATAGGTAGTTCTGGATATGCTAGTAGAGGAACTCCAGATCATCACCATAGTGACATTTGCTGGGCCACTCATCACCTCTTCAGACAATGATCTTGCACCTCCAGAAAGGCGGATGTCTCCATTGAATGTAACAATTTCTATAAATAATCATCTAATATCTAGAGTATTAATAGACATAAGGGCATTCATGAACAATTGTTCCCTATCTACTATCAAAACATTGGATGTAAATGAAGCCACATTAACCCCCATAGATATGACGATTGTTGGGTAATTTGACAGTAAATGAAAAGCCCATGGCTAATGGACCACAAAAATCAAGATAGGGTTGGCCCAAGTCCTAACCCAACTGATAGTCATAGACATGATCAGTGCCTAAAGGTAGTGGCTTGACAGCTTAAAGGTAGTTTCATCCCCCAATCATTAGTGCCTAAAGTTCCCCCACAATGGGAAGACTAAAAAAATAAAGGGGGATGTTCTAGCCAAAGAGGTTGAAGCAAATATGAACTATCTGCCACACAAAGTCAGTGTACGAGAAAAGCCAACCAATGCAGAAAAAGGGTAAAATATAGTCTTCATGGTTAAACTCAGAGGGCGATAGGCTAAGCCCAAATTAACATACAGAATAAAAACATCTCCCAAAGCAAAAAGGCCCCTCCTGAATATAGGATGGGAAATCATGAGGAAGATTGGCTACAAGGAGGGCCAAGGGCTAGGACCCAAAGGAAAGGGAATAAAGGAGCTAGTACAAGCATATGATGGAGAAGGCAAAGTGGGACTAGGTTTCAATCAATTCTCGGATGACCAACCCTTGAGATGGGACCTGAAGAATCACTTCACCAATAGCGACATTCTGAACTCGAACACCATCTCATGAGAATATGTAGCCGCATCCAAGCATGCAAACGATGCCAGTTCAAACGTAGAACATGGTGAGAGTATCCCCAACTCTTTGGAACTCTCGACTTACAGTAAGAGCCACTACAGACAGAGCCATCGGCTCCCCCACAGCAACCAAGCTCACTAGCCCTCTTAAAGCAATCAGAGCCACTGGCTCCCCCACAGCAACCAAGCTCACTGGCCCTCTCGAAACAATCAAACCCACTGACTCCCCCACAGTAACCAAGCTCACTGGCCCTCTTGAAGCAATCAAGCTCACCAGCCCTCATAAAGCAACCAAGCTCACCAATCCTCTCAAAGCAACCATGCTCATCGGCCCTCTCAAGGCAACCAAGATCACCGGCCCTCTCCAAGCAACCAAGCTCACTAGCTCTCCCGCAACAGCTAAAGCCATTGATGCCCCAGTAATACTCAGAATCCCTAGCTCCCCTACAGTAACCAAGTCCATCAGCTTCCTCATTTAGTGTGCTAGCACCCGCAACTCCAGACGAGCCATTGCATGCCTCCATTATTGCCAACGTTTCTGAGCTCTTCTTGCTTACAACTCTGAAGCCACCTCTTATGCTTGGCCAACTCACCGAGCAGAGCTTGAGAAGGTCATAGCAATTGATTGACAAGGTTCGCCACATTAGCATGAACATCTTCGACGATTCGTCCTCCCACAGGCCCAAAAGTGATCTAGACCAAGGAGCGAATCATAAGCCTTTCAAAGATGGTGGGAACGTCAGAAATGGTGAGTCTGCTTAGAAGGGCCTGAACCTCTACTGATAGAGGTAACTCTAGGGGCATCCCCCTAGATTATGTAAATAAAAGACTTTTAATTCTGCATTGTTTTCTTTTCGTAGGAGCAGTTTAATTTCTATTTCAAATAAGGGAAAGTAGGGTCACCATGTCACTAGTAACAACTTGCAATCGTCCTTGATCACCGTTTCAATCACTATTCGTGTATGTCATTACATGGAGGCAATGCCTTGGGAGCTGGCTACCACTAACATGGTTTTCCTAATAGAAGAATTTTACAAGTTTTGGAGATGTGCAGATATACAAGCTTGTGAGTTATCAAACTATGACCATGATGAGGAAGACGAGGAGGCAGATTCAAACCTACTTCAGCATCTGATGGACAAATATGATGAGTAGACAAAGGCCACTGAGGAGGAAACCATCGAAATCAACTTGGGAACCACGGAGGAGCCAAAACAGATGCTCATCAGTGCCAACTTAAATCACGAAGAGCAAATGGTGAAAATCCTGAAAGAATTCATAGATGTCCTGGCCTTCAAGTACGAAGATATGCTCAATCTCCAGTCAACTTTAGTGAACACCAACTTCCAATGAACCTCGGTACCAAACCAATCAAGCAGAAGTTGAGGCGATTGAGACCAGAGATGACACTAAAAGTCAAATAGGAGATCGAGAAGCTCCACAAAGCAAAATTCATCAAAATGGTCATATACCCCAAGTGGGTCTCCAACATTGTGCCAATGGCCAAGAAGGACGGGAGGGTCAAAGTCTGCATCGATTACCGTAATCTTAATGATGCCTTTCCTAAAGACGACTTCCCTCTGCCACACATCAAACTACTAGTGGACAGCACTATGGGATACGAGATGCTATCATTCATGGATGGCTTCTTCGGCTACAGCCAGATCAAGCTAGCAAAGGAAGAATAGGAAAAGACATCGTTCATCACGCTGTAGGGAATATATTGTTATGTGGTCATGCCATTCGGGCTCATGAATGCCAGCACCACATATCAAAGGGCAATGATGGCCATATTCCACGACATGATACATGATTGTATGGAGGTGTATGTCAATGATATCCTGGTCAAGTCTAGGATGAGGAAGGACATTTTGTTGCATTAAGAAAACTACTACGAAGAGCAAGGTAATACCAACTAAAGATGAACCCAATGAAGTGCGCATTTGAAGTCACTACCGATAAACTACTAGACTTCAGCATTAGCAAAAGAGGAATCGAAGTTGACCCACAAAAGGCCAAGGTGATCACACAAATGCCTCCCCCATGAAATATCAAGGAGCTCAAAGGACTCATTGGGCACTTACAATTCATCCGGATAGTCATCTCACAACATGTCGACCGATGCAAGCCTTTTCAAGAGTTGTTAAAAAGGGATAGAGAATTTATCTGGGATAAAAATGGTCAGAACTCTTTTGATGAACTCAAGTCTTATCTCATGAACCCTCCTGTTCTGTCAACACCCATGGCTTGGGTGGTGTGCCCTTGTGGTCGTGTGAGCCCCAGCGAGGGTCGTGGTCACCGGAGTTGGCCGGAGGATCGTCGAAACGCACATTACAGGTGCGTATCTCCAACCCTGTAATAGAGAGCTTGAAAATGGTAGAAATTGATAGGATTGCATGAAATCTAGGTAAATTTTCATTCCTAGAATTTATTGTGATTTTTATGTGAATTTATGGTAGATTTATGGGCATTTATGTCGACGGTTGCGTTTTGGGTCGTTTTGACCCTTATGCCTTTGTGATTTTATATCTTGACGCATGATGAATGGATTTTTCGTTTGTTTGTTGGGTTTTGGTGTAGACTTGAGAGTCTACATTTTATGTTTTATGCAGGATTTTTGGTATTTGTTTAGGGGGTCTGATCGGAGGTACCAGTTGGGGTGATTTCGGACTATAGGGTTTGGGCTGTTTTCTGGAATCGCAGAATTCAGCATACCGAAATGGAAACAGCATACCAAAACAGTGAATTTTGGTATACCAAATCCATTCGACATGCCAATCCTTCTGTCATTTTTAGTCTTCGGTCGATTTGGCCTGTCAAATTCTTCCGGTTGACAGATCTAGTGAATTTCGGCATACCGAAGACAGAACGGCATGCTGAATCAATGGATTTCGGCATGCCAAACCAGTTCTCGGCATGCCAAATCTGGGCCCAATGCTTTTGTAAAATATGATTTTCGAGGGTTTTCCAGATTGGTTTGTTTCGTCGCCTTGAAGTGGGATTGTGGGCTGTCAATGGTGGGCCCTTGGGACACCCGATGCGCCGTTTTGCCAAAGTTCTGGAAGAGTTTTCAAAGATATGAAATGATTTGAAAATGATTTCAAAGAGATGAGTTGGCAGATTTGAAAAAAATGTTTTTTCCTAGTTTTCTGTGTGTGGAGCGAGATAGTGTGGGACCATGTTGTCGGGACCAGGTAATGTGACAACATTCTCGGATGGTCGAGCATGACTCCCTGGTGGAGGTTGGGGGCAGAGATACCTGAGGCTGAGCAGCATCGGGTCCTGGAGGTATGAGACTCCTAGACTGTCGTCTCGAGGCTAGGGTTGTGGTCCACGAGTTGAGCTATCTTGTGGCATGACGGGGAGGTATGATACTCTTGTTGTCGCTGTGATCACTGAGGCTCAGGTGTTGTCGGATGTGGAGGTATGACACTCCCTTTTGAGCACCATGTGTAGAGGACGTCGTGAGGAGGCGTACCTTGTGGTGGCCAGTGTGGGTGGGACACGTACCCCGTAGCTGGTAGCGTCCTGAGAGACAAGACAGCCTTCCCAAGGAGGGGTTGGCTTTCTGAGGGTTCTCCAGGTGGGAGAATCGCGAGACGATGCAGCTCTTGCAGAAGGTGGCACATCGTGATAGTGTAGATGACATTGGTTGCTCTTCGGTGGACTGCTTGTGGCCAAATTTTGGTTGCCTGGCGCCGGACTTCCGGACTCTCTGTGTGTGGTTTTGGCCATTGAGGACCTTTGCTTGTGGTTTTAGGCTAGTAGAGCCTCGGTTGTGTTTTTGACCAGTGTGGGCCTTGTTAGTGCGGTTTTGAGAAATGGTTTGCGAAAAGAATTTAAAAGGAAATTAATTATGATTTGCTTTCTGTGGTTTTCTTGGGGTGCATACTGGGTGACTCCTATCACTCATGTGTTTTCCTTGTGGTTTTGGTTTATAGGTGCAAACATGCAGTTGGTTTAGCATAGTGCATATAGATCGGAGTCTCCTAGCCGCACACACAAGTTTCTAGTAGTTAGATATTTTTTGTTTAGCTTTAATTTTTCCATAATTTAATTTGTTTAAATTATTATGAGAAAGTGTGGGGTGTTACAGTTTGGTATCAGAGCTCCAGGTTCATTAGGTTTCACTACACTTAGGATATCTGGTCTAGAAACTCCATAGGTTTGAATGCATGATAGAGTCTGTGCTTGATCTTTTTCACCATGGTTTTTTGGTTGTTGTTTTGTCTATGGTGCAGGTACTTTGCCTTTCTCTGGTAGGATGCCTCCTCATTGTCGTAAGGGCAAAGCCCCTGTCGAGGAGACCGAGCCTCGAGAAGACATAGGCGGATGGAAGGCGGTTTGTATGGAACTTAGGAGTTTGGCACACAGGATCTCTCACGCGTTCAGCAAGTAGTGCCAGTGAGCCATCAGTTGACCCGTGACTGAACCAGTTCACGAAGCTTCATCTGTCGTCATTCAATGGCAAGGTCAGTGCTGAGAAGAGTGAGGCCTGGTTGGAGAATGTGGTGTAGATGCTGGAGAGCTTGGCGTACCTAAAGGAGCATTGGGTGCAGTTGGCGACTTATCTACTGGATGGTGAGACAGATAGGTGGTGGAAGTCTGGGAGGCGGCTGAAGTTCCCAGACTCAATCACTGTTAGCATCCAATGGAAGGATTTTAAGGCAACCTTCTATGACAAGTATTTTCCAACTTATGTGAAGGAGCAGCTTTGTCGAGATTTCCAGAGTCAGGAGCAGGGCACAATGTCGGTGCTCTAGTATGAGACTAAGTTCGCCCAGCTGGAACGCTTTGCTCTTGCCTATGAGCCCGAGGAGGAGCAGGCATAGAGGTTTCTAGACAGCTTGAACCCAGGGCTACAGGTGAAGGTGATGGGCTGCAGGTGTCAGACCGTGAAGGACATGATTGGGATGGCTTACCACTTCGAGGAGCAGCATCAGAAGTTTCTGGAGAGTCGCCCCAAAGAGAAGGCTAAGTCTTCTTTTACCTCTCGGTTCTCTTTCTTCGGTCCTCCAAGTTCCAGTAGTTCAGGTAGCCCTAAGAAGAAGCAGAAGGCGAGGACTAGTGTTCATCTGCGGGCCAGTGAAGTTTTACTAGGGGTAGTGGAGCTGGCCCCAGTCAGATAGGGTCCAGTACTTTCCGTGGGAACTAGTGCTTCAACTATGGTCAGGTGGGCCACATCGTTGCATATTGTCCTCATCCTCGGCAGCCTTCGGCCTCAGTGGTGTGCTATAATTGTGAGAATGTGGGACATGTTTAGAGATCTTGTCCAGAACCACCAAAGAAGGTAGGAAGTGCACCACAACAGCTGACTAGGGGACGGGTGTTCACCATTGCAGCTCCAGGCACTAGGTCTTCGAGAGATGTTGTTGAGGGTAAGGATGAGTAGTTAGTTTTGTAACCCTTTGAGATTTGTTGTAATCTCCATCTAATCTGGACAACTACTTGATTGTATGGATGTGTGGTGTTGCTTTGTTTGGCCATCAGGCTCTTTTATTGTAGCTTACCGGATGGCCAAAGTGTTGTTTGACTCAGGGAGTTCTTTCTCCTTCATCTCTGAGTCTTTCGTGGCGAAGTTAGGAGAGAGACCAGCTAGATTGGCCTTTCATCTCAGCGTGGTGACGCCACTAGGGGAGCACAGTTTGGCATGGAGGTATCTGCTATCTGTCGACTTGACGTTGAATGGCAGGGAGTTTGACGCCTGCCTGATCGTGATGGACATGCAGGAGTACGACGTGATACTAGGCATGGATTTGTTGGCACAGTAGTTCGCTTTGATCGACTATGCTCGGAGGAGAGTTTATTTTGGGTCTCCTGAGGATGGGTCTTTCTTTATGCAAGGTGGGTGTCAGGATGAGCCCAAGCTTGTCATTTCAGCTATGAAGGCTTATAAGTCATTGGTCAGGGATTGCGTGGGGTATCTAGCCAGTATAGTTACCTCCACTTCTCTTGAGTTGGGTGTTCACAACATCTCTGTGGTGTGTGAATATCCCAACGTTTTCCCTGATGATTTAGCTGGTATGCCACCTCATAGGGAAGTAGAGTTCTTGGCCGATCTGATCCCTGACTCTAGTGCTATGTCAAAGCCTCCCTATCACATGGCCTCAGCAGAGTTGCGAGAGCTCAAGACTTAGTTGCAAGTGTTGTTGGACAAGGGATTTATCAGGCTGAGTGTGTCCTTGTGGGAAGTGCCTGTCTTGTTCGTCAGCAAGAAGGATGGTTCGCTCCGACTGTGTATATATTATCGGATGTTGAACCGGATTACAGTAAAGAACAAGTATCCCTTGCCCCACATTGATGACATGTTCGACCAGTTGCAATCTACATCTGTGTTATTGAAGATTGTTCTAAGGTCAGGGTATCACCAGTAGAGGATACGAGACTTAGATATTTAGAAGACTGCTTTCTGGATGCGATACGGGCATTACGAGTTCACGGTCATGCCTTTCGGCTTGACCAATGCATTGGCTTTGTTTATGGATCTGATGAATAGGATTTTTAGCCCTTTTCTAGACCAGTTTGTTGTGGTTTTTGTTGATGACATAATGGTCTACTCCCTAGATGTTAAGATTCACGCCTTGCACCTAAGGGCGGTTTTGGATACTTTAAGGCGTTATCAGCTGTATGCCAAATTCTCCAAGTGTGAGTTCTGGCTGAGTGAAGTCTTGTTCCTTGGCCATTTGATTTCTGGAGAAGGCATCAAAGTAGATCCTGCCAAGGTCGAGGTGGTGAGTAGTTGAGAGCGACCTAAGACTGTGACAGATACTAGGAGCTTCTTGGGTCTCGCGGGCTATTGTAGGAGTTTTATTAGGGATTTCTCCTCCATAGCCGTGTCTTTGATAGAGTTGACCAGGAAGGGAGTTCCTTTTTGCTGGAACCAGAATTGTGAGGCGAGTTTCCAAGAGCTAAAGTCTCGTCTGGTTTCTGCCCCTATGTTGACTCTACCTTCTAGAAGTGGTGGCTTCACTGTATATAGTGATGCAAGAGGTGTTGGGTTAGGGTGTATTCTGATGCAGCATGGCAATGTTATCGCGTATGCTTCGCGCTAATTGAAGGATCATGAGAAGAATTACCCAACCCTCGATTTGGAGATGGCTACCGTAGTGTTCTCTCTGAAGCTCTGGCGACACTATCTCAATGGGGAGCAGTTTGAGGTCTTCACCGATCATCAAAGCTTGAAGTATATCTTTACGCGGAGGGACCTCAACCTGAGGCAGCGTCGTTGGGTTGAGTATCTGAAGGACTATGATTTCAACCTGTCCTACCATCCCGACAAGGCCAACGTGGTCGCCGCTGCCTTGATTCGACGTACACACGTGATGGCGAGCCTGATGGTCAAGGAGTGGAACATGTTGGAGGATCTAGTGAGCTACAGGCCGAAATGGCAAGCTTGGGGAACGGTTGGTGCCTGGGTGGCCAACCTGTCTGTTCGCCCTAAGTTGTTAGAGTTTATTGTCGCCTGTCAGTAGCTGGATCCGATTGTTCAAGATGTGTTTGAGAAGCTGGAGGCTGGTGGAGAGCCTCATTTCTATGTTGGGGCATATGGAGAGTTGAGGTATGATATGCGTCTGTATGTGCCCTAGCATGAGGAGGCAAGGCAAAGGCAAAGGTTGCTGGATGAAGCACATCGGTTTAGGTACACTATTTCACCTTGGTAGTACAAAGATGTACCGAGACTTGAAACTGATCATTTGGTGGCCTAGCATGAAAAGAAATGTTGCTGACCATGTGGCAAGGTGTACCACCTACCAGTTGGTCAAGGCAGAGCACCAAAGACCTGAGGGGATGTTGCAGTCGTTGGATATTCCTTTGTGGAAGTGGGAGCACATCTCGATGGACTACGTAACTAGTTTGCCGCAGACTCAGAGGAAGAACGACACTGTGTGGGTGATCGTGGATCGGCCTACCAAGTCTGCTCACTTCCTAGCCATTCGAGTGAAACTTCTGATGCACTGCCTAGCGAAGTTGTATGTATCAGAGGTGGTGAGGCTGCATGGTGTTCCAGTGTCCATTGTGTTGGATAGAGACACGAGGTTCACCTCAAGGTTCTGGAGAACTCTATAGGAGGTTGTTGGCATCGTGCTCAACTATAGTACGGCATTTCATCCTCACTCGGATGGTCAAACGGAGAGGACTATCTAGACGCTAGAGGATATACTTAAAGCATGTGCCTTAGACTTTCAAGGGAGCTGGGAGGACCATTTTCCGTTGATTGAGTTCTCCTACAATAGTAGTTATCACTCAAGCATGGGGATGGTGCCATACGAAGCTTTGTATGGTAGGCCATGCAGATCGCCGGTTTGCTGGAGCGAGGTGGGCAAGCATCAGTTGATTGGTCCTGAGCTTTTGCAGTTGTATGCGGACAAGGTGAATTTGATTCGTAGTAGGCTGATAGCTGCACAGAGTCAGCAGAAGAGTTATGCCGACAGGTGGCGGAGACCGTTGGAATTTCTGGTGGGAGACTATGTGTTTCTGAAGGTGTCGCCAACCAAGGGTGTCATGAGGTTCAAGAAGCATGGTAAGCTGAGTCCCTGCTATATTAGCCCGTACCAGATTATCTAGAGGATCGGTGAGGTTGCTTATTGGTTGGATCTACCACTAGAGATGTCATTCGTGCACGACGTGTTCCATGTCTCCATGCTGAGGAAGTGCCTGGCTGATGCATCTCATGTGATCCTAGTTCAGCCAAAAGGGCTCCAAGAAGATCTGTCCTTTGTGGAGGATGACGTCGAGATTGTTGACCGCAAGGAGTAGGTGCTGTGGAATAAGGTGATTCCACTGGTTTTAGTGTGGTGGCGGCATTATAGAGCTGAGGAGGCCACGTTGGAACACGAGGAAGCCATCCTAGCCCAATACCCGTATCTTTTTGCCTAGTGATTTCAAGGGCAAAATCTTCTTTTAAGATGGTTAGGATGTAACACCTGTAAAATTCATTTTGTAATTATTTACATTTTTATGAATTTTATTCTTTGACAGGTGTTACTGTTCCGAGGCCCATTGGGTGGAATTGTGCTTTTGGGATAGGGCCTTGTGGGTCAACTTCTGTTTGCATGTCCTTGTGTGTGGCTGGCATTGTGCATTGTGGCACTGTGCTTGTGTGGGCCTGAGTGTGGGGTCCATGTGGGGCCCGTGTTGTGGGTCGGTTGGTGGGAGGATTCAGTGCGGTTGTTAACTCATACGGGAGGCTGGTGGTTGCACTGTGCATGCATGCATGCAACTACCACCTTGGGGCACATATTTATATGCACGGTCGACGACTCTTCCTTCGCACCTCCTCCACCTTTTCTTCGCACGTTTTCCTCTCCGTCCCGAGCACGCCTTTGTTCCTCTCCTTCCCCTCCACTCGTCCTCTCCCTCCACTCACTCCACCTCCTTCCTGTCTCTCCCTCCCTCTCTCCCTCCCCTGTTTCTCTCCTCCCTACGTTCCCCCTTTTCTTTTCAGTGTGCTCAAGGGTCGACGGAGGCATGCGGTGGCTTGTGGCGGCATGTGGACCTTGGGTGGTGTGCCCCTGTGGTCATGTGAGCCCAGGCGAAGGTCATGGTCCCCGGAGTTGGTCGGAGGATCGCCGGAACGTGCATTACAGGTACGTATCTCCAACTCCTGTAATAGAGAGCATGAAAATGGTAGAAATTCATAGGATTACATGAAATCTATGTAAATTTACATTCCTAGAATTTATTGTGATTTTTTATGAGAATTTATGGTGGATTTATGGGCATTTATGACGATGGTTGCGTTTTGGGCCGTTTTGACCCTTATGCCTTTGTGATTTTATATCTTGATGCATGGTGAATGGATTTTGGTTTTGTTTGCTGGGTTTTGGTGTAGACTAGAGGGTCTACATCTTATGTTTTATGCAAGATTTTTGGTGTTTGTTTAGGAGATGCGATTAGAGGTCCCAATTGGGAATTTTGGACTGTAGGGTTTGGGCCATTTCTAGAACCGCAGAATTTGGCATACCGAAGTGGAAACGACATACCAAAACAGTGAATTTCGGTATGCCGAATCCATTCGGCATGTCGATCCTTCTGTCAGTTTTAGTCTCCAGTCTATTTGGCCTATCGAATCCTTCTGGTCGACCAATCCAGTGAATTTTGACATACCGAAGACAAAACGGCATGCTGAATCAGTGGATTTCGGCATACCAAACCTATTTTCAATATGCCGAATCAGGACCCAAATGCTTTTGTAAAATATGATTTTCGAGGGTTTTCCAAATTGGTTTGTTTTGTC
Source organism: Posidonia australis (assembly GCA_024699735.1). Taxonomy (NCBI): domain Eukaryota; kingdom Viridiplantae; phylum Streptophyta; class Magnoliopsida; order Alismatales; family Posidoniaceae; genus Posidonia; species Posidonia australis. Next base: position 6,523 of record JAMKQA010047049.1, on the reverse strand, counting down.
CCCTTGAAGTGGGATTGTAGGCCGTCAGTGGTGGTCCCTCGGGACACCCGATGTGCCGTTTTGCCGAAGTTCTGGAAGAGTTTTCAAAGATATGAAAATGATTTCAAAATGATTTCAAAAAGATGAGTTGGCAGATTTGAAAAAAATGGTTTTCCCTAGTTTTCTGTGTGTGGACCGAGATACTGTGGGACTGTGTTGTCGGAACCAGGGAATGTGACGACATTCTCGGGTTGTCGGGCACGACTCCCTGGTTGAGGTCGGGGGCCGAGATACCTGAGGCTGAGGGGCGTTAGGTCCTGGAGGTATGAGACTCCTTGACTGTCGTCTTGTGGTTAGGGTTGTGGTCTGCGGGTTGAGGTGTCTTGTGGCATGACGGGGAGGTATGGTACTCCTGCTGTCGTTGTGAGCACTGAGGCTCGGGTGTTGTCAGGTGTAGAGGTATGACACTCCCTTTTGAGCACCGTGTGTGGAGGACGTCGTGAGGAGGCGTACCTTGTGGTGGCCAATGTGGATGGGACACATGCCCCATAGCATCCTAAGAGACAGGACAACCTTCCCAAGGAGGGGTTGGCTTTGTGAGGGTTCTCCAGGTGGGAGAATTACTGGACGACGTGGCTCTTGCATAAGGTGGCACGTCGTGGTAGTGCAGATGCCATTGGTTGCTCTTCGGTGGATTACTTGTGGCCAGAGTTTGTTGCCTAGCATTGGGCTTTCGGACTCACTGTGTGTGGTTTTGGCCATTGAGGGCCATTGCTTGTGGTTTTGGGCTAGTAGAGTCTCGGTTGTGGTTTTGGCGGATGTGGGACTGGTTTGTGAGGTTTTGAGAAATGATTTGCGAAAAGAATTTAAAAGAAATTTAATTATGATTTACTTTCTACGGTTTTCTTGGGGTGCGTACTGGGTGACTCCTATCACTCATGTGTTTTCCTTGTGGTTTTTGTTTGTAGGTGCAGATATGCGGTTGGTTTAATGTAGTGCATATAAATCAGAGTCTCCTAGCCACACACACGTATTCTTAGTAGTTAGATATTTTCTGTTTAGCTTTAATTTTTCTGTAATTTAATTTTTTTAAATTATTATAGGAAACTGTGGAGTTTTAGAAATAAGCCATGCAACACCTCTCAAACTAACATATATGTAATTAGAGACGACAACAATTAAATCTGTGCGGACCCACAAGACCTAGTAGGATTGTGTCAAACACAAAAAATTAGTTGATTCAGATAACAGCTTGGTGATGTTCCTCTTGTATTATGATACATATATATGCCAACCTGCATATATAGGTTCGACAACTATATTGCTTCTTATACAGCTAGCTTGCTTCTTGCCTACAACTACTACATCTGGACCCTGACACTTGCTATACTTTAATGGCATTGCATGGACGCCTTCTACTACTGCATGTCATCTTCTGGTGCTCTTACTTCACTCGATCCTCAGGACCCTATCAGGACAAACAAGAGATAACAGTAAGATCTTAGACAATGGTGGGATTAGAATAAGTTGAAAGGCTCAGATAACACGATCATGCATGAAAATGTGTGTAGTGGATCAAATTTCTTGTTGGGTTGGAGGGATATGTTGGTCTTTTATTCTTTTTCTTCTTGAGAACAAAAATCCACTAAAAGCATGGAATTTGCCTTTTTGGCACTACCGCCAACTAAAAGCAACCGTTCAAGTGGAGCCACCTTTAAGTACAATTTGACTTTGTAAAAAACATATAGAAAATGTAGAAGAGGTGACTATGCTGAAAACATCAGCCACAGGGTTCACACCAAGTGGAATTCAATTGTGAATCTTAGTTTTGTGTTAATCCTGTCATTTGAGTCCATAAGTATTACAAGTTCAAAGGTTGACTAATTGGATAGGTGTTGAAGTTTTTTGTTGAAATAAGACCAACAAATCTTCGAGGTGGTTTTCCATCACTAAATGAATCAGGTAGAATAAACATAAAGAAGTGAAACTATTAGTTGCTTGAGATTTCTAAAGAACACTCTTGAATAAAGGCATTGCTTATTCTTACTATGTCAAAACATTTTCCCAAATCCTAGTTTCCATTGATGGGCCTTATTCTTATATACTTGAAACAGTTGTGACATGGAGAACACTAGTAGTAACAGGTTTGTTTTCTCTAAATGTTCTGTCTAACCTATATCATCAGCAAATAGTGGTAATAAATAGGAAAGTATGTGATTCTTACTTGAACCAATTGCAGGGTTCAACAGTGACCCATCCTCCACCATGAGTAGAGCTTTGAATCTCCCTTTCTACATGAAATCCCTCAGGTACGCCTTGTTGACCTACAACCAAAAGAAAACAACAAATCCTGAAAAACTATGCTATTTATAAATCCATTGTTGCACTTTGGTGTTATTTCCTTGTAGTATATATTATATTAGTATTATTCAATTATTGATGTTCTTTGCTGCATATTTGTAATGGCATTATTTGTAAGAAAATTTGCAACAAAGTTCAAGTTGTAGTAGCATTTTGTAGAAAATGGTTGTTTTACTTTCTTAGGAGAATGGACATATAAATGGTTGTTTTACTTTCTTAGGAGAATGGACTTACTTTGAGATAGAGTCAAAGTTTCCATTTACAACAAGCATGCATGAAATCTTTGTAAAGATTACATAGATTCTTATGTGCTTGAATAAAATATCAAGATACATAAAATTTGATGTTGAAAATCCACAAACATGGAAAAGCAAGTATCCAACCATTTTGACTATACAACCAACCACCATCATTATTTCTTGTTTAAAATGAAAGATTTGATACTGGCCCATTTTGATTGCCTACTACAAGAGAAATGTGCTATCAAGCCATTGCCATTTTAAAATGCCAATGCATTTAGTAAGAACGAGAAGGTTTCTTCAATTAGGTGATACATTTATGCCACAACACATTAAAAAAAAATATTTGTGGCTATGATTAGGGGAAACTATGTTCTCTCTTTTATTAAGTGTCATCATGTTTTGTGTTTCAATTTGGACATCTTATCATTTCTTTCTTTCGTAGAAAGAAATGTCTTCTCAATATGATTGGATGTATAAATGAGTCATGGATGGAAAAGTGTATATGAATATTTTGCATGACGTTTAGGAGTTTGTGGAATTTGCATATAGTCAAGGTTCAGGTATTGTGGTAAGGAATGGAAGGATTATATATACTTATAAAAAATATGCACTACTGAAAAAACAATCGAGAAGGATGTAGAAATACATTTTTGTAAGAAAGGATTTATGAAAGGCTACAAGTGTTGGTTTAACTATGGAAAGGCCTTTCAAAATCATGGAAAAGTTGCTCTTGTTAGTAAGAATCCCATTGTAGATAAGGTGATGGACGTGGCAGGTCTTGAATTTGTTACGTCCACTGATGCATAGCCACATGGAAAATCTCAAGAGTTTTATGAGTTGTTAAGAAAGGCGAAAGAGCCATTGTAGTTAGATTGTAAGTATTACACAAAGTTATTAGCAGTGTTTGTGTTATTGATTTAAAAATCGATTACAACATGACAGATAGCTATGTTGATGTCATAATAAATAAAATCAAGAAAATGCTACGGGAGAGCTATGAATTGTCGAAGAACTACAACGAGACAAAGAAAATAATGGAAAAGATGGGATTCGCAGATATGAAGATTGATGCTTTCTCAAAATATCACATATTGTACTACAAGGAACATGAAAATAAATTAGAGCGTCTAAAAAATCACGAGCCCTGTTACAAAATTGACTCAAAAACACATGTGCCTCTAATACATGTGTCTAGATTATCTAGAATAAATGTAATTTGTGTGTATAATCCGAATAATTAGATTAATAATGTGAAAATTTGTGTTGAGCTCTCTCCAATATATTGGTATTTCTCTCTAGCTTTCCCTACTGTGTGGTATTTTGGACGCATTGTGTTCCACGTGTGTGAGTATGGGGCATAAAGGAACAAAAGTCAAAATATGTACAGTAGCAACTCAAATTCTTTTCTTCTGCACCTACCATTTCTCCATAGTGAATATTAAGGCCCACACATCCACCACCATCTCCCCCATACCCTACCATGCCTTGCCAAGCTACTTGAGAGCTTAGGTGGCGAAGGCTAGCAGATGGTAGTGGAGAGAGGTATAAGAGGAGGATGAGGAACAGTCAACCAAGGGGTGCAAAATAGAGAAGAGAAAGAGAGTGAGCGCAGAGGGAAAAGAGATAACTAGAGAAGAAGAAGAAGAAGAAGAAGAAGAAGAGGAAGAAGAAGAGAGAAAGCGGGAGAGAGTGGAGGACAGTGGTTGTCGGTGGAAGAGAAATGCTCGCCAGAGACCAAGGTGTTTGGAGGACATCAAGAAGGAGAGAGGAAGACCATCGAAGAAGAGTGGGATCTCTAGAAACCATATAGTGCACGAGTTCCCTTTTCTCTTCCTCTGTTTACAATCATTGAGAAATGTGATGATTTAAGTTTAAAATCATGAATATGAGTAGATCAGCATAGAATCATGGTTGTGTGTTGATCCAAGAATTGTTTCCATGATTTATCAAGAGTTTTTGAATGATTTTCAAGATTATGCTATTGTAGTATAAGATGAGTTTTTCAGCTCCTGATTTTTATATCTCAAGCAATACTTCATGGTTTTTGATGAAACTTGTCCCAAAAGGAAGTAGATTTAGTATGCTAGTAGTTAGATTTTCTACAAGATTTGTAGCTCACCAAAGATAGGTTTGTCCAAGGCCCAACTTCAGCAAGAGTCGACTCTGGAAAAAAAGTGACTTTTTCAGAAATCTCCTGAAATGGCATATCGAAATGATTCAGTATGTCAAATTAAGGGATTTCGACATATCAAACCTAGCCAATATGCCGAATCAGGGCCCTAGACCACTTTTAGATTAGCAGGGCATTTCGGCATACCAAAGAATTTTGGTTTGCCAAAATAGGCCTCAAAGCTATTTTTTGATATTTTATAAGAAATCTAGTAATGCTTTGTATGAATGTTTTGGGAATGATTGTTTATCAACAATATCTCGTGATTTAAGCAAGATTTATAGAAAGTTGTTTCAGGAAAAAAAAAAGTTGTTGTATAGAGATGATTTCTGTAATGGATAAGATTTAGAAAAGAGATTTCAAAGAAAGGTGCATGATTTCAAAAATAGATTTTCCAGATTTCTATGTAGATCCACATTATGATAGGGTAGTGGCCTTGGAGCTCGTTACCCAACTGATAATGGTCACCATTTGAAATCATGGATATCGAGGTTGGGAACTTGGGTGAAAGAGACTAGTTCCACAGAGAGACTGGTGTTAGCTGGGCCGGGTAAGATGACCTGAGTGCTCAAACACCAATAGGCCATTGGATGAACACATCTCCAAGCAACGAGAAAAGAGAAAAGATTACCTAGACTCGTTGACTAGGATGGTGGTATGTCCACTCAGGGGCTTTCACTATGGAAGTGTAGAAGGTTGAGGTTGCTGCCTCTCCAGCTACTTGTGGCCAGGTCAACCCTGACAGAAAAGATTTTCAGATTTTAGAATGTATGATATTTTTAAGCTATAATCGAACTGAGTTTTTAGCTTCTGAGTTTTAGCCAGATTCTAAATGAGATGAAAACAATGTTTTAGGGCTAGTTCCAGCCATAGAGTTATGTTTTGACTAGAGTTGAGATTTGTATTTTGAACTGGAATCTACTCTAGAGTTGTTTCAAGAAAAGCATTAGAACATGAGATTTTAAAACAAAAAGAGAAAATATTTGAGAATAGTTTGAAGATTTTCTGAATGATTTATGAAATAGATTTCTAGGTTTTCACCCTTGACAGAAAAGATATTCAGATTTTAGATTGTATGATATTTTTAAGCTATAATCTGTAAACAGTCCGATTTTGCAGTCACTCGACGGCAGGCTCCTCTGGAAGATGCTCTGGTTGCAACCACCACTCCTAAACCTTAACTCCATAAAATCCTAGGCCCACTTAGGCCCAGACAGACCCAATTACGCCCACACAAGCCCAATAAGTCCACACAAGACCATTAGGCCCAAATAGACCCCACTTAGGCCCACACAAGCCCATTAGGCCCACACAAGCCCACACAAGTCCATTAGGCCCACACAAACCACTCAAACTTAATCCGAGCAAAAACCCTAAATAAAACCAAAATAAGCAAAATCCACTTAAAAACATTTATAATCCAAATTAATCAAGTGAAAACCCTAATTAAAGTCAAAACCAAATAAAATCCATTTTAAAACCACTTTAATCCATTTAATTTCAAAGAAAACCTTAAATTAAACTCAAAATTCTAATTTAAAAACAAAAAAACCCTAATTAAACTATAAAAAAAACCTTAATTAAAACCCAAAAACCTAATTTAAACTAAAAACTCTAATTAAAATCTGAAAAACCCTAAAACCTCTTAAAATAATTAAAATCTTGAAAATCCTAATTTAAAACTAATTAATTAAGTCACAAAAACCTAAAATGAAAAAAACCTAAAAACTCTAAATCATTCAAAGAAATTAATTTAAAATCTTATAATTAA
>JAMKQA010047048.1:0-19364 GCA_024699735.1 Posidonia australis | reverse complement strand
ATTAAAAATCAGTAAAATATTTATAACTTAAAAAGAAAACAGAAATTCATAATATTTTATAAATAATTAAAAAAATCTAGATAATATTGAAAATTTTGGAAAACATTCAGATATTTCAAATTTAAGCAAAGAAATGAGGAAAATAGTAAGAAGTTGAAAAAAATAAAGATATTTTTTGAAATTTTGTAGAAAATAAAAAATAATATTAAATTACAAATTATTAAATAAAATATCTAAAAAAATTGTAAAAATCATAGAAAATTTTAAAAATAAAGAAACATATTTTTAATATTTGAGTAATTTTTTATTTTCAGTCTTCGTAATGTCGAGTTCTGTAAATCTCAAAGTAATGGAAGTGACGATGAGAAGAGAGATGCTAGATCTGAAGATCCAGGATGATTGCATGGTCATGCTGTCAATAATGTCAGACAAAAAACTGAATGCAAGTACTGTGGAAAAAGAGTGATGAGTGGAGGTATTACAAGATTAAAGCAACATCTTGTTGGTGGATACAGTAATGTCAGTAGGTGTAAGTCATGTCCAACTGTTGTTCGTGATCAGACGAGAGAGTTACTAAAGGGCACAAAATCCCAAAAAAGTGATAGGACAAAAAAAGATGAAAGATTTAAGAAGATTCTGTTTAATGAAGGAGAGCGTGAGTCCATTGTTGTACCAGATTCAGATGATGATACAGTGTATCCTCTAGATTGTCAATCTCAAGATGAGAGACACATGCATAGGAGAGTTATAATGGAATCAAGAAATGAAGAATGGCATAGAGAGTAAATTCAGATATTCCATGGTTCTGAAATTGTTAAAGCAAGTGGAAGTAGCAGTGGTAGTGGCAGCGTACAGAAAGATAAGGGTAAAGGCATTACAGGAATGTTTAAAAAATATAGTCAAAGGTATGATAGTCCAGATTCAGCAACATGTAGAACTGAAAAGTTGAAGTAGAAGACTATCAAAGGCATGTTTGGAAATGCTAGAGAAAAAGTTTGTCAAGTTGTGGTCAAATACATGTTTTTTAATGCTATTCCAGTGAATACTACAAAAGGACCGTATATATAACATATGCTTGATGGCAGCCAAAAAAGGTACGGGAGTAAAAGCACCAACTGATTATGATATAATGAATAAGTATCTTAAATCAGAAAAGGAGGTATTAGAAAGCTACATTAATGATTTGAAACGACAATGGCCAACCTATGGGATCACTATTATGTGTGATGGTTGGACAAGCACTACTAGGAAACAGATTATCAACTTCATGGTCTACTGTGATGGCCGCACAATTTTTTTAAAGTCCATTGATGCTTCTGATGTTATCAGAAATCATAGATATCTCTATAAACAAATAATGGAAGTCATTAAACAAGTGAGATTGTCAAATGTGGTTCAGATTGTCATCGATAATGACAGTAATTTTAAAAAAGCCTGTGAAAAAATAATGTTTAAGTATCCTATCTATTGAACACCATGTGTTGCTTATTGTATTGATTTGATACTCAAGGACTTTGGTAGGACAAAACTGGTGAAGAATACTGTTAGAGAAGCAAAGGTTGTAACAAATTTTATTTACAATCACTCCTACCTATTGGCCTTTATAAGATCACCTGAGTGTTGTGGTGGTGACTTGATTCGGCCTGGGGTTACTCGATTTGCAACAAATTACATTGCTCTCCAATCGATAATTGATAAAAGGAGCGGACTAAAGTACATGTTTAATTCACGAATCTGGTATAAATATCATGAGAGTGATAATACAATTGGTAGGAAAATAAATTCTATAATTAATAGTCAATCTTTTTGGGAAGATGTTCGAAAGGTAGTAAGCATAATGAAGTCGGTTTTAAAAGTTCTTCGTTTGGTGGAAGATGATAAGAAACCTACAATGGGTTTCTTGTATGAGGCAATGAAGTTGATGAAAGATGCAGCATACAGATCATCCAAATGATACTTAAAGATTATCGAAGAAAGATGGTCCAACATGCTTCTTCACCCTTTACATGAAGTTGGTAAGTAGTTTAATATATATATCTATCTTTGTTGTAATTATATTTACATTATAGTTGGTTGTTTAATTATTTTTTTTATCAATGTAGCATGCTATCTGAATCCGCAGTACCAATACGATCATGATCTCGGGAATCGTACTGATTTACTATCTTCTATGAGATTGGTAATAAAGAAATTGGAGCCAAATGTGGACATTCAAATAGAAGCGTTGAATGAAATTAAATACTTTAGGAACCAAATGTTCGGATTTAGAGATCGTTAAGCGATTCGTGGCCGTACTTCGATGACTCCAAGTAAAGATTTGTATATTATTTATTTTATTTCATAACATTACATCATAATATGAGTAATACATTAATAATTTAATATCATATTTCAGGTGGATAGTGGATACTGAATGAAACAGATGTTCCAAATTTAAGAAAAATTGCAATAAAGATTTTATCTCAAACTGCCTTAGCTTCAGGATGTAAAAGAAATTGGAGTACATTTAATCTTATCCATACAAAAAGAAGAAACAGATTGGGAACTCAAAGATTAAATGATCTTGTGTTTGTACACTATAACATGAGGTTGAGAATAAAACATATCAGAGGAGAAGATAAGGATCGCTTTGACCCAATTTATTGGCATATATATACAATGAGGACGAAGATGAGGATCTTATACTAGAGTGGTTGCAAGAAAGTGGACAACCAGTACTAGATGAAGAACAAGGTAGACCAAGCTCAAGAATTGCTGTTGAAATGGGCATTAATATTGAAGAATACATTAGTTCATCAGAATATTCTCGTAGTAGAACTTCAGGTTTAGCTGATGAGAGTGATACAGATGATACCTCACAACCACCAGATGATGATGAAGGTGGTGACAGTGGAAATGTAACTCAACCTGGAACTAGAGACTTACGAGGAGAAAGTCAAAGACCGCTTAGTCCATTCACAGGAGAAGATGAATTCACACATGCCACACAAGATGAACATCATGGAGCTCAACAGCCATCAAGACCTGATCTTTTGCCGTATTATTATAAAAGAAAATCTCATGAAGACACAGCACAAGATTCAGATTCTTGGAGTAGTCATACTAGAATGAAGTTTATTAGAGTCATTTGATTCTCTGAATATTTATGATCCTACAGACTCTTATGACTACAGTTCTTATGGAGATCATTCTTATGAGCAATCAGATTATACATCTGAAAGTGGATGGACGAGAACTTCATCTTCTTATATTCCAAGCCAACGAAGTGAATGGGATACGAACTCCATCTTCAACTATGCACCACCACAAACAGAATATGAGCAACAACCTTATCAAGGTCTTCTAAGTCAAGATTGCTCTCCTCAGTAGCCTCAACAAGTACTTATTGCACAGTATCCACTTATAGGATTCATGATTCAACTGTCAATATCAGATTATCATTATTATATTATGGAATATCAAATATATTATAGTCACATGTCTTGGAACAACTATGTATTGTGGAGGAAGTCTCAAATTCGACAGCAAATTCATCGTGCCTACAACATAGCTAAACAACAACATAATATTGATGAACCAAGACATTCTTTCTGGTATTAAGCATATATGAGGTAACTTTTATGAGTATTTTTGTTTTTAAACATTTATTACGCATTTTTATCTATTATTTATGATTCAGAATATTTGTATTAAATCCATATAGTGTATTTCACTATGATACATGTTTAAAAAGTTGATCTAAGCAGTCTTAAATGTAGATTATTGTGTACTTTAACTTATTTTAAAGTTTCAAAGCAAAATTCAAAGTTTTTTTTTATTTTCATGAACTTCCGTAAATTTACTGTATTTCCACCGACATTTCCACCAATGTCCGATATATTTCCTATTTTTGTCGAACCGAAGTTCGATACGAAATCGATGTTTGGAACCATGATTATAAATTCTGAATATATTTATAAACATATTTAAAAAATCTGAAAAATTGTATTTTTATTACCACCTAGGCATCCAAGCGCCCAAGGTGCCTTTACTCATCACCATGGCTCCTTGGCGCAATGATAAGTATGGTTCATGGATCCTCTAGAAAACAAGGCTTTGATAGATGGATCCTGGAAAGTAAGATTTAATTCATTTTCTAACGGTATGATGTTGATTCACATGCTGCAGCACAAACTTCATCTGGCTCTGAGTTTTTCTATAAACTGTAGAATAGATTTGGAATGTTTAGAAAGCTTTTAGCCTTTTTTGTGAGTTTTCTATTGAACTGCATTGGTTGTTGCCCGTTAGTGATGAAGTCAGGAATTTGACATTATGGAAGCTAATATATAGCAGATAGTATTCTTCTTGAAATTAATAGAATATAGTGGACTATTTTTACAGCATTACAGCCTTTTGATAAGAAATAAAATTCAAACCTCCTTGACTAATTTGCATAATTGTGTTATTACTAGAATTATCTAAAATGTCAATCAAAAAATCATCATTCACCCAATGATCTTCTATTTTATTGTGCAATCTGGTGGTGGAAAGATGAGATGGCGAAGCTACGTGATTGGGCAGTCTTAAGCCCACTGTTTGCTTCAGGAGTCAGGACTGAGGCCGATTCATTGGGTGGGAAAATATTACAGCTTCCAAGATTGAATTAAAGGATTCTGTGTAATTTGCATGTTAGTAAGCTCTAACTAAGAGCAGTGGTATTTTGTTTGGTTAAATTTCAGACAATGCTTTTGTTTTGATTCAAAAATTTAATAAGTATGAAGAAGTGGTCTGTTTTGGGTCCATGGGGCCAGTTTAGCTAAACCAAACCATAATACCAGAGTGTACTATGTCTTTTGAGGGTTACGCATGTTTGTTTTGGGTCAAGGGGTAAAGCTTAGCCAAACTGAACGATAATACCAGAGTGTACACTACACTTATTTCTTTGGAGGGTTACACATATATACTTATGTTAAATTGATCAAGTTGCAAAATGATATTGAAACTTTTCACTGACTTTTATCTTCTATATTAGTTCCTTTTCATTTTTATAATAACTGTGCTACTTTTCTACCTGCTTTTTAAGTTGTCATTACATTTAATGTATAAATATTGAAATCATGATTTGAAGTCAAGTAAATAATAATCGAATGGTTTGATTTCATTCACATCTTTTCCGTAGACAAAACTTTGGTGCACACTAGAGTTTGTTAAATTTGGTGAAAGTGTAATAGAAAGGAGGTGTTTTATTTTATTTCTCTTTTTTGCGAATTTTCAAAAAATAGAGTGAATAAAGATACACTCATTGTTTAATTTGTTTTTCTTGGAAAGGTAGGAACTTGAGCTTGAGCACGAGCACCCATAAGCCATTTCCTCTACTGGCCGTGTCTCTGTTATTTTTCCTTGGGAACTGATTATATTTTCATTGGGCTTTTCTGGCTTGCATAGTTTTGTGCAATATTCTAATAATTTTTGCTTATATTTAGTTATTACAAGATAACAGCAATGGACAAGGTGCATAATCATGCATTGTACTTCCCTAGTGTGTAGTGCATAGCTATAACAAATTGTAAGGTGCTCCCTGCGGGATGGCATCTGATATTGTCTGCCAAGGAATACATAAGTATCTGTTACATGTTACATCCATGTTACATCTTAATGATAGCTGCCAATGCTTTAAAAAATGGAAAACGGCCCCTACACCGATTGAGTTTTTGAACTTTTTGTTGAAAAAACGGGCGTTTAATGAAAAACGGTCTGAAGCTAATAAAAATAAAAATAAATGAATAACATGCATGCAATCAGCAACATTCATAAGAAAATCTCAATATATAAAATTATCATACAAATACTAGTAATTTAATTTGAAATACATAACTTAGAAACATGTAATTATCGTTCAACCACAAATATATAATTGCCATTCAACCATGAGTAATTTAATCTAAAAATATAATTAAATAAGTAACCAACATAAGTAAACAACCAAATATGTAGATTAACAAATTATGTTATTGATAACAAGTCAACACCATGATATAAACAAACAACCGTTTTTGAGTGAAAAATAGGTAAAAACTGCCATTTTCTACCGTTTAAATGGACCTGTTTAAAGGGCTGTTTAAAGCCAAACCGTTTAAAGACCGTATAACTATAAAATAAAATGGTGTCATGTAAAAAACATTTAAACTGCGTTTAAACAGCCTTTTTTTCCGATTTTTGGAACGGTGATAGCTGCTATTGTCCAACTCAAGCTTAAGTGTTCTATACTTCTTAAGAATACTTGGCATAAATCATAATCTTATTTGGGTGAATGTGGGAGCTAATTGATGATTCTGCAAATTTTAGATTTATGACCATTTGTTGAGAAGCAACTGTGTTTCCTGGGATATCTGCATCTGTGCATGGAATTTTACTATCTGAAGCATGCCCTTGAAAATCATTAATTCAAATTTAGACTGCTTGCAAAAAATTCTTATTGCTCTCAACGCTTAAAAACACATTATACTTGCCTCTCCTTGTAAGAATTCTCAACTATTGTTCAACATCTGCAGGGGACCTTCTCAGTGAATGCACCATTATGAAAGCCATTGAGGGGCTGAACGAGACAACTAGTCTGGTTTTGGACTTTTTACGTGATGCAAAGGTATGCTTTATTGATGCCTTGATAGTTAAATAATGAATTAATTCAAACTAATTACTTTGGGGAATCCATGTGCTGTTGTTGGGTGGTGGGGGCAAATTGCAGGATCATGGTCAAAGAAAAGGAGATCACCTTCTTGCTTCAGTACGACTCTTGGGAAGGTACTTCACTTTATTATTCACTTCTCTAAACTCTATTTTCTCCCAACTGTTTTGAACTCTCAACATTCCAAATATGGTTTTCCGCTTGGATCTTTTCTTGTATGAAACTAGCTATTTAATTTCATCACTCGCAAAACTGCTGAAAGACAAACATTGGAAAATTGCTCTAAGAAATCCATCAGGTTGGTCCTTTTTTTCCCTTTTTTTTTTTGCAGAGCCATTAGGTTGGTCTTACACATCTCTAAGTTAAACACAGAGAAATGTCTTTTAACCTTTGGAAACGAGTCTAATCGTGGTTAGCTATGTACTTGAAAACTTGATGTATATGGTTTGACAATCGTGTAATTCTTACTAATGTAGTTTGTGGCACATTACCTCTTGGATCTCATTGATAATGTGTGATCAACTTGTTTATACTAGCTGGTGCTGGTGGTTCAATGTTTTGATTTTCTTAGGGTTGTTTCCAAGGGTTTCTTTTGTTTAGCTTCATTTATCTTTGTAAGTGAGCTCTTTTATAAATGCCAACAGAAATGCGAAGAGTCCTAGTAGGACATCAATCCCACACTAATTACAAAGGTTTTGGCACTTTTGCAGTCCTTTTATTGTGGTTCTTACCTTAAGAGTTGAAACCAATAACTAATTATTGTTTTTTGTTTTGTGTAAAATTGATTTGTTTCCGATATATTTTTGCCAGAAGTAACAGGTGTTATCTTTGAATTAGTTTTTTTCCTTTTACTACACCTTATTTCTCATATATTTTATTTCTTTCTTCTAGTAGCATGATTTATTTCTTATATATTTCATGTAAATGGATTCATCTTTCATAAATTTTCTACAAATGGATTGTCTCAAATATTTATTTTAGAAGTGTCTGTCTTTGTCTTTGCTTTTAAACAATATCTTTTCTTCTAGGGCAACAAACTTATATAAAATTTCATCCAGTTATCTTGCAGAGGTACCCTTTGCATGTAAGGAGAAGGTTCAGGACCTGTTAAGGTATATTCTTTCCGTTGAAGGAGAAGAAGAAGAAAGGTAATTGACATCCATATTGCACCTATTTAAAACTCTATAAATTCATTGTCCATTAATTGTTTGCTGATTGAATAGCAGCCCCTTCTACTCTGTCTGCTTTATGCTTCCAATGTTATGCCAAACTACCATGGAGGTTGAAGGTTGTAAAGTATTGGTTTCTTTTGGAGGACATAAAATTGTAAGTCCTTTTTACGTAGTCTACTTTCAAAATTTTCAATTTGTGCCCCTTGTGCTTCCTTCATTAGTCTGTATCTATTAAAAGTAATGATACTGTTTGCCCTGGTCATTTTGTTCACTGTAATATTGTTCAGTTGCTAATTCTGTTCGGAATTCTCTCATTGGGTCATGGCCTATGGAACCTGCATTTGGTCATGCCCCATGGAACCTGGGCTAGTTTGCTACCATTGGATGTTGCCCACCAATGTAGTTCCAAATTTCAACACATATCACAAAATTTCACAAATACATGTTGGGTTTATAAGTTATAGAAACGAAATTCGTATATATTTCGAGAAATTTCGTATGTCTACTGTAGTTTTGACAAGTCATGTCGAAACATGTATTTTTTGTGCTTCACTCAACTGTGTTGAGTTGACACGGGAGTATAAAGGTTGATACTCTTGACTTTTTTCCCATATCTGCTCCTTGCGTACTCTCCTCTTCTCTGGGTGCTTTCTGTTGCTGTTGTTGCTGTGCTCTCATCTATAGCTGCTGCTGCGACTGTCCTCTTCTCCAGGATGCTACTACTTGAGTGCCCCTTCTCGGTGAACCTCCTCCTCTTCTGGTAGTGCTATTTGTGGTTTTTATTAAGATCTACTAAGAAATAAGGAAATTTTAGTAAGGTTTTTGATCTATTAGTGTCTATTTTGTAGTAAATACATATAATAAGCATTTTTAGGTATAATTTATACTTTAGGATGTGATATATATTTAGAAAGTGAATGTAAGTAGTCCTAAATGCATATCATTGCTTACTTTAGCTTATCTTAGAGTTTCAAATTGAAATTCAAAGTTTTTTGATCATTTTTGTGGACTTCTGTAAATTTATGCATTTCTACCGAAATTTCCACGAAGTCTAATATGTTTCCTATTTTTGTTGGACTGAAGTTTGACATGAAATCGAAATTTAGAACCTTGGTTAGGATAATAAAAACAAACCAATTTGAAATGTTTTGGAATGTTTCAAGGGGCATTAAATGTTTTTTAATAAGCATCATATATTATAAATTGTAGACTTGTTAGATATATGAGTAATTGGTTTTGGAGATGGGAAAGTAAAGATAAAGCCTTTTGGGTGCAAGTGGTAGACAATAAATGTTATCATAATTACTCTGGTAATTCAAGATTCTTCTCAAGCTTCTGGAAGACCATGAAAAGCCAACAAAACTTTCTGGAGGAAAATTCACGTTTTCTGGTGAATTCAGGATCCAAAACTTGTTTTTGGATTGATAAATGACTAGGGCAGAACCCATTATGTGTGTTTTTTGCACGTGTCTTCTCTCTGACCATAAATCCTTTGATGACCGTGGCGGCAGCTGGAGAAGGAATAGGTGTTCAGTGGGTGGAACTTGCAACTCCAGCAAGGCTTGAAAGAGATGGAGAGGTGGAGGCCATGGCTTTACTATCAGAGTTGGAAGGCAGTCATCCAGCATCTACCATGGCGGACATGCTTGTGTTGGAAAGGGAAGCTTCAGGCCTCTTCTCTGTTTGGAGTTGCTACCACTTGTTGATGGAGAATAATCAAAGTGGCCCTGTTACAAGGCGGTTTGTAAAAGCAAAGTCCCTCTTGAAATAAATTTTTTGCTTTGGCTTTTAGCTAAGGAGAGACTCGTGACTAAGAAATATAGAAGCAAATGGAGAGGATCATCAGATCTTGATTGTGTATTTTGTGGCTGTGCAGTGGAGACAGTAGATCATCTTGTTTTCTCCTGCAAATTCAGCATGACAGTTTGGCATCAATTGGAAGGTACAAGTTTCTTGGATGGGTGGATCCCAGCAAATTCAGCAGAATTTTGGGTGAAGATGTGCAAGCTGGCCAAGGAAAGGATTGGGAAAACTAACCATATGAAGTTGGTCCAAGCATATGCAGTTTGTTGGGCCATATGGAAACATCAAAACATTGTGGTTTTAATTGGTTCCACCTGTTCTTGGGAGGAGTTGTTGATTCGTGTTGATTATTTTTTTCAAGGAATTAGTGGCTTCTCTTTTACCTTAGCATCTTTCATGTTCTTATGTTACCTTTTATTTTATTTTTGTATTTTTTAAGCATCCTTGTAATTTTCATCTTTGGATGATACTTATTATGCAATGAGAATCATCCCATCCTTTTCCTCAAAAAAGAAGAAGAAGAAGATATAATCGGATGCATACTTTTTCACTACACCAGGTAGCAAATTGCCTTGTTGAAGTGATTGGACCTGTTGAACACATGGTTGAGGATAACGGTACGGCATTCTTGGCTTGTGACACCATCCTAAATTTGTTATTAAATGTAAGTCAGTTATTCAATTTAATTTCAACCAAATGTTTGATTTTCATCTTAGCCTATATATGTATAAATTATGCTTTCTAAATACAGAGAACGGAAGTTCAGGCCAAGTTGGATGATTCTTGTCTTGTTCCACTTCTACGAGCATTAGCTATTTGGGCAGGTATTGTCAAAGTTCCCCTTATGCCAGTCATCACATCTAATGCTGCCTGTGAATTCCCTGTATTGCATGCTTTGATGATTTAATGTATCTGTATGTTCTTTAGAAAAAACATATTTTACATTAAAGTTAATATAATTAACTTTCATGATTATCACCATTATAGCATTCTTTGAACCGTAGCTTCCTAAAAAGAACAATTACACATGGAACATGAGACACATTAATTTTGAAAACAGAGTACAGTGACTGTGAGCAAAACTAGGTATATGTTTATAATTTTACTTATAAAACAATAGCAACAAAGTTTTTCTTTTATTGAAGGGAGTGACAATCTTTTTTATAAACAAAATAAACATTTAAGAAGGCTGAAGTATTGGAAAGGACATCTAGCTTTCTGCACTTGTATTTTCCAAGATTCATGGTTTTGCGGTGTTGGGAAGGACCTGAAAATTTCCACTTGATGGGTATGCAAGTGTAAGGTGCAATTGCTTCTGCTTTCAAATTTGAATTTTGGTTCTTTTCAGGGGCATGAGAGATGGTACTCAAATGCAGAAAAATCTTAACAGTGCCATGAACATGAACAAGGGTAAAGAGGTCTGCAAAATGGCATTCAATGAATTTAGCTAGTTTTCTGTGCCATAGTTATTGTCATCCTTGCTTTGTTTTCTGTCTCATAAAAAAGACAATGTTGAATGCTTATATGAATAGCTAGACCGAGTCATGCAAATTGATCAACACCACCACCTGAAATTCACAAGAATACAACATATTCTTTGGTCATTTTTATATGCTTAAAACTACTCTCTACTGTACATTCATACACCATATTGAATTTCATTTAGTTTGATTTTGTTTGTTATTTTTCTCAAACATCGCAAGGAATTGATTCCACTAATTCTTTGACTATGATTGTCTTTTTGTGGTGGCTAAATAATATCTTCTATTGTTGTTGTCATCTATGCTCCTTGTTGAATTTTGCATTCAGGTAAGAACAGTGTGCCATCCATTGTCATGATTGCGTCGAGCATCTGCTCACTAATCTTTGACTTAACATCAGAAAAATCTCTTATGAAGTCAACTAACTTTGACCAAGACGTACTTCAAAGCCTAGCTGAGCTCATAGCTAGAAGTTGGGAAGCTTCAGAACAGGTTTTTCTAATGTGTTCTTTATTTGTATTATTTCAAGATTGTTGTGCTGAAAACTGCACCTCAAACGCTCAATCCAACAAATTTAATTCATTCAGGTGGAGGCCAGCACAAATATTAGGGAGAATCTTGATCTTCATCTGCTTGTTTTGGAAGGTATGAGAGCCACTGGATCTTATTCATACCTATAACTTTTCTCATTGTTCTACTTTCTCCATTAACATTTACTCCTGGAAGCTCGACATTATACATGTTTTGTATTTTCTCATATGCAGGTTATGGTCGTTGGAGAGACCGTTTCCCACACGTAAGAGGAGTTATTGAAGGTTCAAGACTTGTTCGAGGGCGAGAGCCTGTTTAGTTCTATCATGTACATCTATCACATATTCTTGGTTTGGACTACGTAGTTTTTTGGTCCAAAATCGATTGTTTATAACACAGACGTTTAAAGATAAATGAGATGCTTTTCACATCCTTGTTCCCCTGTGTTTTGTTTTGAATGGTATTGTCTGGATGGAATTCAGCATGAAAATAGTGAACGAATTTTTGTAATCAAAATTTTTAACTTGCAGAAATTAGAGATCGTAGAATGGCGCCTCCTTTTATTTGTGTTCTGTGTACGTGTGGATTTATATTCGCTTAACTGCGGGAATGAGGAAATAATTTGTCAGCGTGATACTGCTTATGAATAAAATATTTAAACGTTCATATTTTGTTGCAATTTATTTTTTAAAGAAAAATAAAATCTTTAGATCACACGTTGCAGGCAAAGAGAAGAAATGGTTCAAAGGATGGAATTCAGCGTGGCCGTACAAAAAATATATGAAGAAATCTAAAATACAAAAACACGCTTCTTCCGTAAAATTTAAAAATGAAGAAATCTATCATATACACAACGAAGGCTATCCAGGATGATGGTGGAGACGATTGTTGATAAGCTAAAGTTTTGTTTGGTAGTACTCTTGAGGCTTCGTTTGGAGTTAATGTTGGATTACTTTTGAGTAGTTGACAAACCATGAAAATTATAGAAGTAGTTTCAAATATGATTTAGACCTTGTTTGGAACTTCTTATTTGTAGAAGTCGGATTGTAAGGTTTTAATAGAAGTTGGTTTTTGAGAGTATTTGTAGAAGTTAGATTTTAGCTTAATTATGAAAATCTTGTTTGGACAAATAAATGTTCTACAAAAATAGTTTGATTCTAGTAATATTGATTTTACATATTTATCTTCTATCTAATGGCAAATTTGTAAATAATAAAGACATTTCGATGTAATTAATTTAAAAAAATCAAGACTACAAACGTAAATACATACCTTATTTATTCAGCTTCTGCCAGAAGCTTCCTCTGGTCAGTTTCCGGAAAATTATGTTTTTACACAGTTTCAGAATCCAGAAACTATAGCTTTTGTGAAAAGTAGACTCCTAATATTCCATTTGGAACTACTTCTAGGATATTTAATGGTTTGGCAAAAGTTAATCACTCAGAAGTTGTCTATAAGCAGTTCCAAACGGGGTCTTAGTTTTTCCAGTTTTCACAGAAACCATTGCAATAACTTTTGGTTGAGAGAAACATATATAAATTCATGGTTTTCTAGTAACTAATTAGAAAGAGCTTCTAGTAGAAATTAGATAATAAGACATGTAATTACAATGTTAACCTTATTATTTTTAATAAATTACTTAGAAATGAAGAAAGAAAGAGGAGGAGTATTTACAAAAGGTAGATATGTATTTTAACTTCTAGTAGAATCTAACTTCTACCAATAGACCTTTATTTGTCAAAAAAGTTTTTTAAAGGTAACTTAGAATCTAACTTCTACAAAAATTCCTAAAAGCTAACTTCTAGAAAAAATTTAGAATCACACTTCTACATTTAAGAGGTTCTAAACAAGGTTTTAAGTTTTTTCAACTTTTATTAATATTTGTGTTAAAAACTAGGCAGTGTTTGAGAATTAATATGTGTGTTTCTACTACCACAATTGACATCATTGTAACTTCAAAAAGTATAAGAGTGCAATGAGAATTATATTACGTGTGGATATAACACAATTCCACAAGATTTTCTTACAATATACCACACAAAAATAAAACTAATTAAAATTTCTCCTCAAATCTCCATCTCCTATCAAAACTAGAGAATATGTTCTTTTTAAATCTATTTATTAACCTCCTATGTATCCAAACAAACCATTAAAGAAATAGTTCTAGTGTTTCTTACTTTTTGGGAAGATTCTAGATTTGAATCATAACTTTGCACATTTTTTTTTGCCTATTTTAGGGTAGTTGAATCATATAGTTCTATTTTGTTTCTTATTTCTTTTAATTTTGGGTCTCTAAATTAAGAGTGAAATGACAAGAGAAAACTCTCTATCTCTCAATTATACGTAAACGAAAATGAAATAGACTATAAGTTTTTCGAAAAAATTAATCACAAAACATATTTTGTTTAACAATAGATGCCTTTTAAACTAATTGATAGACTATTTTTGCATACTCAAAACTAAACTAAATTGAGAAATTGTATCAATAACTTACAAGTTTAAACTTATTTTATTGGAATAAAACATTATTAGTGATAAGTTGAATTGATATATTGAGTTTCTAAATTGAATTGACTGCCTAGATTCGTATTGTTATTAGATTTACTGATACAAGTTTACTAAAAATAAACTTCAATTGTTAACTTGTATTAGTAGATTATAAGTGTAAACCTATTTTATGTGATATGATAAGAATTGTTTTGGTAAATTGAGTTGATCAAGGTAGTTAATTGAGATTTTTTGCTTAGACACAAAGAATTAGCTACACAATTTATTCAAACAAATGTAGAATAAGTTTGATGTTTTTGTGCCTATTTCCAATTTTAAAGTTATTAGGTAAACTGATTTGCTAAATAACAAGTGTAATTTTATTTTATGTGTAAAAGAGAACATCAACGTGGGTCGTATATAGTATCATTGATAGGAGAGAGAGAGAGGTCAGGGTTGGAGAGGGGATATTTGATGGTGTTCTTGTTGGGATAAGTCACAAAGTAAATTAGGTGTTTTTTTTAAATGAAGGGTACCATTGAGATTTCATAAATATTATTTGAATAATCCCAAAATGAATGTGGGATATGTTAAACAAAAGGGAGGGAGGAAATAATAAAATTTATTTTTTTATGTAAACTTTACATTTAATAAAGAATATGTAAATTTGAATTAGTATTGACAAGTTTTTTATTCTGAAACCCATGGATAAGTCTTGTTATTTTTAGGTCAACCTGAGGTAAATCAATAAATTAATTATAATGTTCCTTTTATTTCTTTCCTAAAGCACTAAATCAAAAGAAAACAAACACAATTCTCTTCCTTCCTCTTGTTTCACTTTTTCTATTTCCTAGTCTATTTTTTCCTCTCCAACCCTATTTTTTAATTAGATCAAAAGAAAGGAAAGGGAATCTACTGATATCTAAAAAAAAAAAAAGGGAAAGGAAAGGCACATAGAGGATGAAGAGACTCAGGAATGACTAGTTTTCTATTGAATATTTTAAGAGGTGGAAAGGAAGTTGAAGTGTATATGCTTTTTTATTTTGATGAGGGTGATGACATAAAATTATATAATTTTACTAACAAGTCCTCTTTATCTATTTAACTTAATAAGTTATTTAAAATTATGGCTAAAGTTGGTATTTAGAAACATATCATTATGTTACCCCAATAAATATCAAAAATCCAAATTTGATAGTGGAGACCCATCTCAACCCCTCTTCCATCTCTCTAGAATAATCAAACAAGAGAATCAATCCCATCTCCCTCTATTCTTCTCTTATTTTGTCATCCTATTATTAAAAACAAGATATATTGAATGAAATTAATATGGACGACATTTATTTTCTTAACAAGACCTATACATCGATAATTATCAAAGATTTCCTAATCATCAAATGGCGATTGGAAAAAAAAATGAGATTGACAAAGAAGGCAATAGTTGTTGGTCACATGCCACTTTGAGACGGAACTTTCATGAAACAAGTGGTTGCGTGGTTACTCACCACCCCACTTAGGTAGCGTTTGGTAGGAGGATCTTCTGGCTCTCGTCGCTGCAGTTTCCAACTCTGCACCGCTTCCACAAACAAACAGACGCACTCCCAGTCCGCTCTTCCAACATCTGTCACTCCTAGTATTGTAGCTAAAGGGAGGAGGTAGGGAGCAGATGGAGGCAGTTCTTCGGAAGAGTTAAAGGATTTTAGGTATGAAATGTCGTGAGTGTCCCTAACCTTTGCATGTAATACCAATATAATCTAATCTTATTTATGAAAATACCAAACAGTGGATCGATGATTAGGACTTGTAAATGCTTGTAAATCTGATCAATTGGTTACGGTTGGCTTGAAAAGGGACAAACTGCAGTTCCCAACTCCGCTTCGCTTCCGCTGGTCGTTGCAGCTCAACGACCACTACCAAAGTGCATCTAACAGGGTGGGAGTGGGCGACAATCGAAAACAGGTCGATATGCGATTTTCCTTCTCTCTTTTCAAACTTTTCACCAAAAATTATTTATCAATTTCTTCTTCCTCTTTTAATCGATTAGACTATTTTCATGGGCTTTGATTGTATAAATCTGTTCTTTATTTGAATAGATCTGTTCAAGTATATCTGCAGGAAACCCTGTGGTCAACAATCTCTTTTTTTTTTTCATTTAAGTAGATCTGTTAAAAACCATCTAAAGGCCCCTGTATGGTCTTCATGAATGATTTCTATTTCTATAGATCTATTGACCTCTATTGTGTACATTTGAATAGATTTGTGTTTTTCTATTTTGAACTGTCAGAAAAAATGAAATAGATAATCATTCAATTATAGAAAGGAAAGTGATGGTGTAGTCAACTCAATTGAGCTGTTGCTCACACCTGTTTTCATTAGGCCTCAGTTTTTTTCTCTAATAACACAAATAAAATGAAGAAAAGTATTACAATGTATGGAAAATCTAGAAAGTGTTCACCATCAATTTTTTTCTTCAATTGTGGTGTAAAAAAAAAGGTGCCAATGGCTCATGTCCATGTAGGACTTCTGGTTGATCAAAGTGGGTCTACATAAACAGAACCTGTATCCTTTATATTGATTAAGCTGGTGCTTCTCAAACACTGGTTGATTAATTCAGTTAATAAATACTTGTCCAATTGGTGTTTTACTATTGTCTAGTAATCATTTGATCTTTCCAAGTCTAAATTAAGTCCAAATTTACGTTATTGCAATTGATAGTTGCATTAGTACCTTGTGTAATTTCAAATAATTTTCAAAATACAATTAGTTTTCTAATTTTCCATAAAGCCAATTATTTTTCCACAAATCAATTTTTTCCCACAAAAGCCAAGCCAGTGATTCATGGCAGGAATCATCCTCTTAGCTGTGGAGCTTTTGTTTGATTAGAATCATCCTGATAAAATAGTTAGTTTAATTGCACAACGAGTCAAAATTATAAATTTATAACATTTACCTTATAATAGGCAATCAATGCCACTAATGGACATGGAAGATCTGAATTCCCCATCAATTTACTTCTGCATCTCTTTTTCTGATAATTTGTCCTCTCACTGCCAACCACAAGAAGCATCTCTTTTGTCATACTTATGATTGTGCAGGTACTTTATTGGTGTGCATGCTGGATTACTGTCTTGAGATATAGGAATTGGTTTATGGCCTTTTACATTTGTTATCACTACATACATGTATCTGTAGTTATATTTTGTGCTTGATAACTTGTAAATCATCTAATGCTATTTAACCACCATTATCTTTCAAACTTTTTGGTTATTTGTTCTTTTCATAGTTTTCTTTTCGTGTTATCGTGGATTCTAGATTTCTAAGTACAAGATTGTTCTTATTATGCAGTTTATATTATAGAATAGTGTTTTATATCACTTTATTTTGATTTCTTTATAGAATAGTGTTATTGTGGATTCTAGAAAATGTATTTTTTATTTATCTATTGCTTTCTTAATTTCCTTCTCTATGCATTGTGGTTACTCACAGTTGACATTTCCTTTACAAACAATTGCGATCCTTCCCATGCAACATTGGGTGTCTTTCAGTTTGGTTCTTCCCAAAAGGTCAGTCAGTGCCTTGAAGAATGTCAATACAAAATCATGTGAATTCTCTATGGACATTGATACTGTCTTTAATTATCTGCCATGCTATATTCAAGCCTTTGTGAACCTTAACTGTTCCCTCTTTTCTAATTTTTGCACAAATAAAAACATCAAGTAGCTTTCTTCATGAAAAAGTTGTACAGCAAAGTCAAGGGTATTATGGTAGGTTATAGTATGAAGAAAACCTTAATGTTGGACACAGAACTGAGAATCTTGAGAAAGAGTGAAGAAGATTCTAAGTGGTTAGCGTATTTTTTACAATAATTAACCTTTGATGATAAATAAATAGACTACCATGTATTGTCTCCACCTTTGGTTTAATTTACAATAATTACATAAGTGTGGCTCCTTTTTTAATGTACAACACTTTACTTGTGTACCTTAAGTTATTTTGTGTTTGTTTTTGTTCTTCGTTTGAGACTTATGTAATACATTTTTTATTTATTGTAGTTGGACATGCATTATATCATTTTAATCTACAACGATGGCTAGTCCTAACCGAATTGTGCGACAAAAGTTAAATATTGACCGTCGTATCATAGATGAGATCATAGTTGACACATTCCATGATATGGTGGAATTGTACGAGATCAGTTTTCCATCGAGAAACATTATCCGTAATGTTGAATTTACAGATTAAAGGGTTGTAAGAAACATGATGACGGATCATTAAAGGCTTACATTTGACAGTTGTAAGATGCTTCCTATTGCATTTGTCAATCTGTGTGTCATATTATGTAAGAGGGATTTGCTTATGGATAGTCGATGGATATCTGTGGAGGAACAAGTAAGGGTTTTTCTCCTAACTCTCACTTATAACCATAAAAATAGAATGATGCAACAATGCCAACAGCACTCTGGTGAGACTATAAATAAGTACTTTAATAAAATTTTGAGAGCAGTTGTTGAATGAGCTTCGGATATATATTATATGTCCTAAAGAAAGTCTTACTTCCATTCCAAGGTATATCATAGATTATGCGAATGGGAAGTACTATCCATTCTTCAAAAATGCAATTAGAGCACTAGACGGTTCACATGCTATGTGTGTTGTATCTAAGATGGATTAAACGGCTTATAGGTGTGGAAGAGACCCGAAGCACACTACACAAAATGTGCACTTCACATTTGTTTCTGCTGATTGGGAGGGAACAACACGTGATTGCTGTAGGAAAAGGGACGACTGTACAGAGTGCTCCGGTGTCGAACGAGTGGGGCTCTGGTGATGGTCAAGCAGGAGAAAATTACAATAAGTATTTGTGTTGTTTCTTTCCTTTGTCTTCTCCTCTATTTATAGGGGACCCATAACCATCCCTCCGCCCTCCTCCAACGGCTCCCCTTCTAGCCGTTTCATTTCCGACCATAAAGGCTTGGTAACCGTCAGATTTAATACGGCCATGAATGGGTGAAACGGTCGTCCGTTTCGTCCTTCATTTGAAATGGTCTTCAATGACCATTACTCACATCTCCCACTTAGTCATTAAGACCATGCACAAGTTCCATGCACAAAGATGTTTTATTTCCACTTCTACTATCCGTGAAGTGTATATTTTAAATTTTAATTTTCCACTCCCACTATTCATGAGAATGTTCTTCTTTTCCATCATCCATGGAAATGTTCCTT
>JAMKQA010047047.1:0-35774 GCA_024699735.1 Posidonia australis | reverse complement strand
TCCTTCAAAGAAGACCCGAGATAATAAGCTCCTTGATGCTCTAGAAGGGCTGAGAATATCTCTGGATGCAAGAAGAAAGCTAAGAGCTCAAAGGGACGGCTGCAGAATTCTGGTTGCAATTGTGTGTCTTCAACTTTTCTAATCTCCCAAATGGCTACCTATAGGTGTCTATTTATAGAGAACTCTCATGGGTAACTCATGGGAATGCAGGGAACCTCGTAGACGAAAAGCCTGGAAGATTACATGGCATATTCGTTGCTCGAGGTAACAGCCATGGGAGGTGGAAAGTCAGCAGCCAGCAGCCAGAAAAGTGGCTGTGCGCTAGGTATGTGCGCTTAGGAGGTGCGCCTGCTATGTGCACCACCTAAGTGAGCTAGGTAAGTGTGCCAGGCAGATGTGTCAAGTAGGTGTGCTAGGCAAGTGTGCCGGCTAAGTGTGCTAGGTAGGTGTGCTAGCTAAATGTGCCAGATAAGTGTGCTCCCCTACTTGTCTAGATTTCTAATTGGGCTGTGGGCCTGCTATAGGTTTAGATCTGATTTAGCCACATCCAAAGCATCATTTGGAAAACTCATCTATGGGTCACCTCAAAATCGGGGTGTCTACGGTTACACCAGAAACCAGGGTGTCTACAAATGTCCCTCCCTGAGCGAGGCCAAGGGAATCGAGACCGCTACTCAAGATTGAGAAAAGACACCCTATTCCAACCAATGGGAAAGAAATATTGCTATTGGCAATGAGTCACTTATCCAACAGATACGTCGATGGTCGCGGCTCGCGTGCCAAAGTGCTGATGCTAATGTAGATGCTATGTCTCTGGGATGCCTAAATGATCACACACCGGAACCCGTTGGGTACACGCATGGTTCCAAATAATACTAATGTGGACGTATGTTGTTGATGCTAGAATGCTGTTGGGTCATAGATGAAAGCCGATGAATATAATTGATACTGATGCATGAGATGTTGAAGATGTGAATTTATGAAGCATGTTTGACCGTAATGGTTATGCCATGCAGTGGATGCAAGTTGGTACAAGCAGACGTGATTGAATGCCATGAAGCTTGATGAGTTGATGAACTCATCGTCGGATAGTTTCGGTTATCAGCCTGTGGGGATAGGGGTCGTCGCAAGACTGATGGGCTTGCCGACCAGAAGATGACTGATGATGAAAGTCGTTCAGGTAGTTTGGGGTACCAGCCCAAAGAAAGGGGGTGACCGAGATTATGCCCATTCGGACTAGAGTCTAGGAAGAGCGGAAGCCTAGAAGGAGATAAGATAGAACCTAGTCACCGTTCGTGTTTAAACAAGGGGTTAAGAGCTAACAGGATAGAACCTAGTCACTGTCGGTGTACAGGTAGGCGACTAAGGGCTGACAAGATAGAACCTAGTCCTTGTCGGTGTACAGACAGGTGGCTAGGAGTTGGAAAGATAGAACCTAGTCATTGCAGATGTATAGACAGGTGGCTAGGAACTAACAAGATAGAACCTAGTTATTGTTGGTGTACAGATAAATAGCTAGGAGACGACAAGAAAGAACCTAGTCGCTATCGATGTACAGACAAGCGACTAGGAGCCGACAAGATAGAACCTTGTCACTGTTGGTGTATAGATAGGCCGCTAGGAGCAGGCAAGATAGAACCTAGTCATTGTCGGTGTATAGATAGACGACTAGGAGTCGAAAAACTAGAACCTAATCGCTATCGTTGTATAGATAGGCGACTTGGAGCAAACAAGATAGAACCTAGTTACTGACAAGATAGAACCTAGTCACTGTTGGTGTACAGACAGATGGCTAGGAGCCGAGAAGATAGAACCTAGTCACTGGCAAGATAGAACCTAGTCACTGGCGGTGTACAAACAGACGGCTAGGAGCCAACAAGATAGAACCTAGTCCCTATCAGTGTACAGACAGGTGGCCAGGAGTCGATAAGATAGGACCTAGTTGTTGTCGGTGTATAGACAGATGGCTAGGAGCTAACAAGAAAGAACCTAGTTGTTGTCGGTGTACAGACAGGCGGTTAGGAGCCGACAAGATAGAACCTAGTCGCTGTCAGTATACAGACAGACGGCAAGGAGGTGACAAGATAGAACCTAGTCGCTGTTGGTGTACAGACATATGGCTAGGAGGTAATAAGATAGAACCTAGTCGTTGTTGGTGTACAGACAGATGACTAGGAGCCGACAAGATAGAACCTAGTCACTATCGGTGTACAAACAGGCGACTAGGAGCCAACAAGATAGAACCTAGTCACCGATAAGATAGATCCTAGTCATTATCGGTAGACAGACAAACGACTAGGGGAGTCAAGAAGATAGAACCTAGTAACTGACAAGATAGAACCTAGTCACTATCGATGTACAGACAGATAGCTAGGAGCTGACAAGATAGAACCTAGTCACTATCGATGTACAGACAGATAGCTAGGAGCTGACAAGATAGAACCTAGTCGTTGTTAGTGTACAGATAGGCTGCTAGGAGCCGACAAGATAGAACCTAGCCACTGTTGGTGCATAGACAGATGGCTAGGAGCCGACAAGGTAGAACCTAGCCACTATTGGTATATAGACAGACAACTAGGAGCTGACAAGATAGAACTTAGTCGCTATTAGTGTATAAACAAACGACTAGGAGCCGACAAGATAGAACCTAGTCACTGTCGGTGTACAGACAGGCAGCTTGGAGTCGACAAGATAGAACCTAGTCGCTGTCGGTGTCTAGACAGACGACTAGGAGTTAACAATATAGAACCTAGTCACTGTTGGTGTCTAGACAGACGGCTAGGAGCTGGCAAGATAGAACCTAGTCGCTATTGGTATACAAACAGCTGGCTAGGAGCTGGAAAGATAGAACCTAATAGGTGTATAGACAGACGGCTAGGAGCCGACAAGATAGAGCCTATTCATTGTTGGTGTACAAACAGACGGCTAGGAGCCGACATGATAGAACCTAGTCGCTGTCGGTGTACAGACAAGCGGCTAGAAGCTGACAAGATAGAACTTAGTTGCTGTCAATGTACAGACAGACGGCTAGAAGCTGACAAGATAGAACCTAGTCGCTGTCGATGTACAGACAGACGGCTAGGAGTAGACAGAAAGGGGGAGCTGACAAGATATCGGACTTGTTGGGCTGACAAGATATCGGACTTGTCAAGTCGACAAAAAAAGAGAAAAGTTTTGACATGATATTGGATTTGTCGGGCAAACAAAACAAGCAAAGGTTCTGACAAGGTATCAGACATATCAGAACGACAAAGAAAGGGGAGAGCTGATAAGTTATCGGACTTATCGGACTGACAAAACAAGAGGAAGGTTCTGACAAGATATCAAACTTGTCGGGTTGACAAAGAAAGTGGAGAGCTAACAAGTTATCGGACTTATTGGACTGACAAAACAAGATGAAGCTTTTGACAAGATATCGGACTTGTCAAGTCGACAAAAAAAAGGGAGAGCTGACAAGTTATCGGACTTGTCGAATTGACAAAATAAGAGGAAGGTTCTAACAAGATATCGGACTTGTCGGACCAACAAAGAAAGAAAAGAGCTAACAAGTTATCGGACTTACCAGGCCAAAAAAATTTGGAAGGGTGATCTAAGGTTGATGAGAGCGATTATCACTGTTGATTCGATGTTGGTGACTTCTGGTTGATCACTAGGTCTTTGGCATGGTAGGGGTAAATCTGTAATTTCACCTAATTGTACTGAATTCTGCCCACGGTTGATCCTACTGCCATGGATGACCTTGAAGAATATCACAAGGTGTGAGGGAGCTCTTGGCAAGCATATGGGGTTCGAGATGCTCTTTGCACAATGATAGGAGCATAACTGTAATTTCCTCCCATTGAGCCGGAATCTACCGTAGGTTGGCCAAATGGATCTATAGTGATTCCAAGCTTGGATGAAGGTGGATGAGTGCTTGGTGGGTCTTAATCAGTAGTCTAAGTGCCATCAATCGTAGGCCGGATAGTAGGGGCATTATGGTAATTTTACCTTAAACTATTGAGTTCTAGATGTCCTTGAGCCTAAATTGAATTCTGGTATAAAGGGCATTTCTAATCCCTCACCTAGACTTTAGGTCTAGTAGACAATCTGTCTCAGTGGTGGGCAAGTACCTTTTTGCAGTTTAGAAAATCTTGGGGGTTTTTCTGTAAATTTGCCTGAGTGGTTCTCTGAGCCCAAATCGCTGATCTGTGAGTGATGTTTATTCCATAGCCAAGCTCTTGGGGCATTCACCTTACTTCTGACTGCGTGAAACTAGGGTCCTGGTATGTACAAACTTTTCAGGGGCTTCTTTACAAAATTCCCAGTTCTAAGGTACTCAGGGATTTTCCAAGGTAATGGTGTTTACATGAACTGCCTAATGCTGATTTGATTTCTTCAGAGTTATTTCAGTGGATAGGGTCTGACAAGAGAACATTTTCTGGCGTCTGGATAAGTCCAAGGACCTATCTGTAATTTCTTGAAACTAACGTAAAATTTCAAAAAAGTGATCATTGGGTCTAATCTGGGTGACGATTTTTGTCATGGAAACCTTGTCGGAGTCTTGGAGACTATGCGGACATTTTCTGCCTTCTTAGACATTCTGAAGGTAATACTCCACAATTTCTTGGTAAATTGCTGTTTGGTCTAAAACTTTTGCAAAAAAATTTGCCTAGGGAGCTGAAAGAAATTTCTAAATCATGTGGGGCCCACTGGTAGTTACATGGCGGTTGGTCTCCCTCGCCGTGCTTCCGTAAAACTTGTACATGCTCCTCTTTACCAAATAACACAAGAGGAAAAATAAAAATTTCTCCCTTAAAAAGAGCCCTCCAAGGCTCCAACCCAACGAACCATTTTTCTTCGCTTTGCTGTATCCTTTTACCTCCCTCTTCTTCTTCTTCCCACCGTGAATGGCGGCTAGGGCTAGACTATGGTCTCCGTGGTGGTGCGAGCGTGAGCGGAGCAGCTTGGTGCGGGAGTGGCAGAGCAGTGCGGGCACGACGTCGGCGAAGCGGCACTGGCGAGTGGGGCAGCAGCTCCTCCGCGCCGTCAGGGCTTGCGCCACCAGCGGGAAGGGAAGGAATGACAGGCAAACATGGTTCTCCCCTCCCTCCTTTTGTTTTCTTCTTCTCCAAGTTTGTTTTTGTCTTGCTGTTGCACGATCGTTCCTCCTCCCCTCATCGTCGGGTTCCCAGAGCTCCTCCATCAGCTTGGCGACGGTCAGCAGGTGCGGGGCTGGTCGGAGCAAGATGGTGGCTGGCCGTTCACAGGGGTGGGACGACGGGTGGTAGCTCCTGTGGGGAAGACGGACTTGGGGTCGTCGAACGGCAGCCGTGTCAGCAGTTGTAGGCTGCCGATGCCCTACTTGGACGACCACGGCTGGGTTCCCTTACTGTAAATGCTTAGTGCCCTCTATAATATCCAGTTTACCTATATTTGCATAAAAAGAACACATTATATTGGCTTGAATGCATTTCTTAAGTAATGCCCCACACTTATGTAAAAAAACCCTATAAAAAAAGTGTTTGCTTGAATCATATATCGTGCCATGATACTGTAAAGTGCCCCCGAACCTTGGCTGAATAATGTTGTGAGAATGCCACTTATACTTTGCTTGAACCATGTAGTGATTTGCCACAGTGTTTTGCTTGAACCATGTTCCTGATTTTGCTTGAATAGTGCCAATGATTTTTGTTTCAGCAGGTGTTGTAAAATGTCATAGTACTGTTTGAATAATATTATGAAATGCTACTGACTTTGTGTTTGAATAAGCCCCAGATTTTTGTTTAAATGGTGCCGTAGAATGCTACTAATTTTTACTTAAATGATGCTGTGCAATGACCACTAGTTTTTGTTTGAATAAACCCCGGATTTTTGTTTAAATGCTATGCCCTTGTTCTGAATAAAGACTCTGACTTTGTTTGATCATGTTTATACCCTTGTTTGAACTATGTCTCTGATTATTGCTTAAATATAGCCAGGAACACGCCCCCCATATTCTGCCTAAATATCTGACTATTTTGATGTAGATCTGTGAATGGTTCTTCGTGCTTCCATTATGTTGAAATTTTGCAATAATTCTCTGTGGATATTCTTGCCTCTGACCGGCCGTTGTTTTATGTACTTTGACTCTGAGTTCGAGGTTACCTAGACAAGCGAGACCACCTTTGGCTCGCGGGTCCAAGGCCATGGGGCTAGTTCGCGTTCTTTGAGGACCACCTCCAATCCACAGGCTTTTGAGAATGTGGTCCTCGACGTTCCCGAGGACGTAAGAAACCCTCTTCTTTGCACTCTATCCTTATTTCCCTACATGTAATGATCTAACTAGCCCAATTAAACAATTGCTAGGAATTTGGCAACTTCGGGGGTCGGCTTCTGGACGAGGGCCACATATGTAATAGGGATGACTTTGAGGTAAATTTTCCTTCCCTTGCGCAATCCCTTACTGATTACATGTATGGTTTTTGATTCTACTACTTTCCTTCCTTTCAAGTCGGTGACACAAGGTGCGCGTTATGCGGTGTTTGTGGACACCGATGTTGGAGCATTTTGAGCACCACCCAGGCTTCCTGAAAGAGTTCCTCCTCCATCGTATGCCTATAGGGAGTCTACTATGGTTTCGGGCCATCCATGGCCATTATGAGTTCTTCCAGGTGCTAGTAGAGCGGTGGAGGTACAAGAACCACACCTTCTACCTTCCCTTCAGCAAAATGACCATCCTGTCAGAGCATTAGACGTTGTTGACAGGCTTCAACTTTGGAAAGGAGCCGATCGTCGGGAAGTCCACCTTAGGATTCACCAAGGTCTTTTGTCTCCTAGGTCGCGAGCCACCCCCAAAGACCTAATTGGCTCACTACTTCCATTATAGCTGGTTGGGGGAGTGTAACCTGTTTTGTCCAGACCTCGCCTCAAATTCGAGGGAGGCTAAGTTCATCCTTCGCCACTTCTTGCTGGAGCTTATGGGGTTGATCTTCTATGACACCTTTAGTGTATCAACGGACTAGCTGATCTACTTTGTTGATCTGGAGAACTTGGACCGGTATGACTAGGGAGGTGTCAGTTACACGTACATGCTTTATGGGCTGAACAGTGTAGTAAAGAGCAACCAGCGGTCCCATGTCGGGTTGTACCCATTGCTGACGGTAAGTTCCTACCTTGTCATTTCTTTTCTACTTATATCGTAAAAATATCTATTCTAACCCTTGATTCATTTGGTTACAGTATTGGTGGATGTAGCACTGCATGTGGAGCCGTTACTTCGTCTACCTTCGACTCAGGCTTCTACCACTTCCCCAACAATGGTGTGAGCCGGATTACCATATGGCGGCAGGGGTATATGGCTACGAGGCTTTTACTGTTTCTTCTGTTTCATTGTTATACTGGACTGACTTGTGTGTTCTATTCTTGGCAAGTCGAGCTGAGGCTTTTTGAGAAGTGTGCCGAGTTAGCTTGGGAGCCCTTGAACTTTGCTTACACCTACCACCGAAAGCAGATGAAGCTTTTCTATCTTAGGAAATCTACTTTCTACCTCCAGGGTCGAGTTCGCCATCAGTTCACCAACGAGTTTGGTGTTCCTCTAATGCCTCCCATTGAGATGGAGCCTCAGGCTACCGCCTGTGTGAGGGCTCGCTCAATAGCTGCTGAGATCATGGTTGATAGGATTCGGTACACTCTTCGCCCTACTGACAATGACGAGTACATGGAGTGGTACGAGTGTGTTGGCAAGTTGTACTTGTTCGAGGAAGATCTGCGAGAACAACAGTGGGACATGCAGTTTACTGAGGATTGGGCCGAGGTGAGTCATTATTCTTTCAGTAGAGCAATCCCATTCTACAAATCTGATCAGCTCAACATAACCTGTTGTTCCCATTGTGAGGTTCGATGGCAAACTGTGTGACTTCTATGCTCGGATGTGGTGAACGAAGGTACCCTATTCAGATTTTTTTCATTATTCTTTAGTTTTCTGATAATATATAACTAGCCGAACTGACAATATTGCTTTACTGTTGTGAAATAGGCTCGGTGGAGGGCTCTTAAGGAGGTAAGCATGTCATTAATAATTTATGTTTGTAGTTACTTCTATTTTGGTACTTGTCTTGGACTAACTTTTTTATATCTTAGTGATTGAACTGGCTAGAGGACGTCATTACTGGCAGTAATGGTGACAAGGCTAACCCAGAGCTTAACGAGAAGGACATCTCTACCATTGGTGACATAGCGAGTGCTTCTAGCTCTACTCCTGGTCCCTCCTGTGCTCGTGCAGCCTCGACGTCGACCGCTCGACGACTACGGTGCAAGGGTGATCGCTGCATTGCTCATGCTTCCTAGGGGAGATGCTCGGATGATAGCATCTTTGAGGCTTGAAGATCAACTGCTTCTGTTCCAAATTTTTTTGTAATGCTGATTCCAACTTGTAACTAATACAATTAACAAACAATCTTAATATGTAATTTGGATGTTTTTTTTAATTACTTGCTCTTTATGTCATGTTTTTTATGTGCTTGTTTGTGGTTGTGGTTTAATATGCCTTAAACTCTTGAATGTTTTGTGTCAACTTGGTGAGTCCACAAACAGCAGCAATTCGGCTGAGAACTAACTGTAATTCTCGCGCATCTAACATGCGCCTCTTTGCAATGCACCCCAAGCATGCATCACCACTATGCCTCATGCATAGGGGCAAAATGTCCTAGTTGTTATGCACATCTTCGCCCCACATCCACGACGCTCATGACCTCCGACGTCGCATGGTCACGGGTCACGAAGCTGTCTTTTTCTCACAGGCTCCCATCTTTTAAAGGCAGGGTAGACGCCCAAGCTGGGGGCCTTTGTTTGCCTCCCTTCCTGCCTCCCAAAGCTTTTCCGTGTCCTCCTTCATTGCTCCGCCATTTCTCACTCCATTTCTGCTTGCTCCATCGTTTCTCACACCATTTTTGCTGTCAATGGTCACCTAGTCTAGTTTTGGCTGGCCATGGTAGGGCTACTGGTGATGGTGGGTCATTGGTCAAGGAGAAGTTCTACCGCTACTCTTCTCTACTTTTTCAAAGCTTCTCGACGATGGTGACTCCTCCTCGCTGCTCAGAAGCACTATGGTGCTGGATAGGTATGTTGTCTAACAGTGACAAGGAGAGATTATGCTTGTTGGGAATCTCCAGAAGGCTACTGAAGATTGTGGACGTGGAGGTGAGCCACTATCTCCTGTGTGCCGCTGCCAGGTTCTGGATGTTGGTGCACCATGTGTTTTGATTTGGCCATAAGGAAATGACCATCACCCTAGAAGAAACTTGTCGGATTTGTGGCTTGTCGAAGTTACTAGGGTCTCCGATTTTCATATGCTAGGATGGATATGCAGTTGTTTTATGCTAGCTGACTGGTTTGAGTACTGCTGAATGTGGGGGGCACTTGATCTACAATAACGGCTCTAAACCTATACTTTGCCTAAATTATCTTGACGAAGTTATTCTAAGGTGCTTGGAGCTGGGGAGCACCTATAGCTGCATGGCTTCGTCACCCGCTTCCTTGGAGAGCTCATATTCAGCCATGGTCGGATGATAGTGGCAATTGAGGTGGCTGAGATCACCCTGGTGGTTGTGAGTAGGCAGATAAACCTTATCCCTGTGATTCTGGCGGAAACTTACCTCGTCCTAGACCATGCTCTTCACTGATGTTGCCCATTTCTACGGCTGTGGGGTGTTAGTACAGGTAGTCCTGGACTCTACTATGATTGACACATCGCTTCTTCACTGACTTGGTGTCTTGACAGGTTTGGCTAGTGGCTCATATGAGGGTCAAGGTCCTGTGCTATCAGAGACCGGCATTCGAGGCTTATTGCTAGAACAGGCATGCTTGGACAATTTCTGGTGTCCAGGAATTCTATCAGAAGCTGGAAGACCAGACAAAAGGTCAAATAATTTGGTGAGTCGCCCCATCTGTTGCTGAGCCTTTCACTGTGTTCGTCAATCACATTGACATGAGGATGGCCATTCTACCAAGCCTGATTGGGGGAGTGGAGTATCATCTTGTCCGTATCTTGCGTCAGTTTGCCATTCGCTAGGATGACTTCAAATAGAATTCGATGCTTGACAGCTTTTGGTTGTATCTGTTGAATTCTACTATCATGACTACTAAGCTAGCCTGTCTACTACAGACTGGTGTTCACTCTTTTGACCTAGCTCTAGAGACAGGTTCCAGCTGTACTAAGGCATATAAGGCACAGACTCAAGAGGACTGGCCGATCAGTAAAGTCGCTTCAGGTGCTCCCCTGTTCAATGATGTTGGGAGCTCCAAGAAGCCTTGGACTGGCGAGAACAACGAAACCTAGCACATGTAGTGTAGTTTGATGTGTTTCAATTATTTCTCATGGTGAATGTACCCTTGAACTTTGAATTGGAATGTAGAAATTTCTACTTTCTTGCTATGTACCAATTTACTTCATTCTGTGATTGGCTTGTGAATGAGGCCTCCATACGGCCATGGCATTTGAGTGAACTAGACCACCTGTCGTTAACAAGGCGTAGATTGGATTCATTATTATGACATGCCAGGTCCGGCCCATGTGTTGGGTATGTGGGCACACCCTACTGAGGAGGCGATGAACTACTTCAAGGATTAGGTACTACAGGCTATGATGGACCTTCCTTTAAAAAGATGTAGATTGGATACATTATCGAGACATGAGGGGTCTGACCCATGCGCTATGTGTGGGGGCGCACCTGCATCAGGGATCAAGCATTGCAACACTGGAAAAAGTCCTTGGTCAACACATGCACCTCCTACGCACTGCCACACTACGGCTCCTGGATGTAAGGGCAAATGAAGATGTCTCACCCCCCTATGGCCCTATGGAGTCCTTATTTAGAGTGCTTCTGCACTCAATGGTCTGCTTCTACTCGTGCATTCCACTAATTCTTGGTGTGGGGGTTGCATATTGGCTTGCGTCAATCACTTGGTTTGAAACATCTGGACGAACACCGATTAGCTAGAAGGTAGTTAACATGCCCCTAGCTAAAGGTGTGCGCCTGATGAAGTCTAATTAGAGGCTGCTAGTGTGTCCTTGGCTAAAGTTGCTACTGATTAGAAGTGACTATGAGGGTAGTTGACATGCCCTTAGCTGAAGACGTACTACAGAAGTCAACTATGAGGGCAGCTGACATGCCCTTAGTTGAAGGTGTAGTACTGGGATCAACTATGAGGGTCGTTAATATGCCCCTAGTTGGTGACTAGGCAAAGTCCTATCCCACAATGGGGATGATGGGAAAAACAATGCAGTGCAGATGCATGGATTGTGCTTACTTAGTTATGCTAGGCCCTCAACATTAAGAAAGCTTTACTGCCTACCTGACAGAAATAGGAGATCTTGCCGTCCGACAGACTCTATCCGGACCTCTAACTGATAGGTGGCACTCTGGGGACGAGGTGATTATGTTGGAATGGTTAATATTTAGGTGATGGATATTTAAGTGGTAAGTACTTTGGTGGTGACGAGATTAAGGTTCCACATCAAACTCTTGGGGTCCCACACCTGTTTTTTTTTTTTTGCATTGTTAGCTTTTCTTTTGCTCCCTTGTAGGTGTGTGGGTTCACTCCACCCCTACTTGGAGGTAAAGGGTGCTTGAACAAGGTAGGAGGCTTTTACTGAGAAGGATGGGGTTGGCCCTTCGATGGCAAGAGTGGTTCAGGCACATGCTCTGACTCCTCCCCAAGATATGGTACGGGTAGTGTTGTGCCACACACCTCTCTCTAGGGCTAGCTTCTGTCTTTTCCTTTTGTCTTCTTATTCCTATCATTTTATCTCCCTCTTGGTGGTGTGGGTCCCTTAAAGAGTTTAAATGTTCTGTTTGATTGTTGACGGAGGTTGGCTTCCTCATTTGCTAAATGATCAAGATAGAATATTTCAGGGAGGTGAGAACCTTCCAAAAGTAGGCTAAGTTTTTTTGATTTTCATCATTAGGCCAATATGCAGATGGTGTATGCGCATGCATGCTGGTGCAGAAAGTAAAGATATACGAATGGCAAGTGTGTATGGAGCGTATGAATGTAGGGATGCATGCTATGATAGTATAGTGTAAATGCAATGAAACAGAGTGGGTGGATGTTGAAATGCAGATTACAATTGTTCAATGCAAAATACAATGAAGCAGAGTGAGTGGATGTAGGTGAGAAGAGGACTTTGCCAAGCCAAAGTCTGTGTCCAGTCACTGATAATACTTCTTCAGGTAGCATGTGTTGACGGGCTCTAACTGCTTTACATGATCCATGTCTTCCAGGATAACAACTCCCCTTGAGAAAATCTGCTTGATGATAATGGAGTCATGCCGGTTGGGTTGAAACTTTCCACGGGCATCTAGCAGATGAATCACCTACAGCACCAGATCTCCCGATGTCGGACTTCTAGGTCAGACCTTCTTTTGATAAGACCTGGCCATGCGCTTCTGATAGCATTGGGTATGATGTAAGGCCTACAATCTGTGTTCTTCTATCAGGTTGAGCTGTATGTACCGGTCTTCAACCTATTCTACTTCCTCCAACTCTACTTCCCTTGAGATTTTGAGTGACAAGATTTCCACTTCAATAGGGAGAACTGCTTCCATACCATAGACCAGCGAGTATGGGGTGGCTCCTCTGGAGGTCCGAATCGATGTCCTGTAGACCCATAAGCTAATCATGCCAGCCCCAATGAGTCTCTACCATCTTCTTCAGAATCTTCGTGAGGTTTTTGTTGGCAGACTCGATTGCTCCATTCATCTATGGACAATACGGGGAGGACCGATGATGCTTGATTTGGAGGTTCTACAAGAAGTCTTCTACCCTCTTGGCTATGAAATTCTTCCCATTGTTAGAGATGAGGGCGTGTAGGACCCCGTATCGGGCCACAATGTTATTACGAATAAACTTCTTTGTAGTCACGATGGTGATTGTCTTGAAGGAGGCCTCTTCCACCCACTTGGTGAAGTTATCGATCGCTACCAAGATGAAGCAGTGCCCATTGGAAGCTACCAGATGGATGGCCCCTATGATGTCAATTCCCCATGTTGAGAAGGGCCATGGCGAAGACATGTTATGAAACTAGTGAGGGGGTGCATGGATCAGATTCCCATGGATTTAGCAATTATGGCATCTCCAAACAAACTAGCAACAATCTACCTCCATGGTCGACTAGTAATAGTCCTACAACATGATCATCTTGGCTAGCAGAATCCCATTCATGTGTGGGCCACATGCCCTAGCATGTATCTGTAGCATCAGTGTGTCAGCCTCTTTTCTGTCCATGCACCGCAAAAGCATCTGGTTATATGATCTCCTATACAAGTGGTTGACCCCAAGCACGAACTTTGATACAAGTCGTAGCATGGTCCTTCTATCAGTTGTTTAGGCATCAGGTGGGAGATCTTCAGTTTGCGAGAAAACCATGATGTCATGGTACCAGGGGAGTTCTCTGGGTGGATCAGCTTCTTCTATGCTCATGCAACACAAAAGATAGTCCACTCGATTTACTTATACATCCACCATGTGGTCGTCTGGTATGGATAGCCAAGATGCCAAAGCTGCCAGTGTATTTGCATATGTGTTCTTGGTTCTATTCATAAAGGAGAAGGAAATGTCCTTGAATTCCCCCATGAGGTTCAAGAGGTATGAGTGATACAGTACTAGCTTTAGGTCTCTTGTCTTCTAGCTCTTGTTCACCTAAGATATGATCAGTAGGGCGTCACCATGGACCCGTAGCTTCCGTACACCGTGCTCCAACGCAACCTGCAAGCCGAGGATGCATGCTTCATACTCTGCCTCATTATTGGTGCACTGGAATGCTAACTTCTTGGAGAACAGGATAAGCTTCCCTTGTAGTGTTGCCAGTACTGCTCCAATGCCCTAGCCTTTCCTGTTCACTATTCCATCGAAGTAGAGATGCCACTACTTCCTGTCCTTTGATTCTTAAGGCTTTGAGTCGTCCAATGTAGTACATCGGCAAATACGGGCTGATCCCACAGAGAAAAGTGATTAAGAATAACAAAGATTTATTGTCAATTATTGAGAGGAAATGTGAGAGGGATGATGTTTAAAACTAAATATAAAAGATCAAGAAACAAATAGATTAATTAAAACCTAGGGTTTCGAATTCATTTACATAGAATTAAGAATGCATGATCATGTTTATTCTCTTCCTCTCTATTGATTTAAATAACTTGATTTAATGATTTTTATCCACACAAGAATAAACTATATGCTAAAATATGCATCATAGAATATCAAGATTAAGAGTAAAAACTCACAAATCAAGTTAAATCAGATGATATATGATGAAGTCAAGATTATATACACAACCCCCAATTAAATTTTCCCTAAGCATAGGCTAAAAAGATAAACTCAATGTTAGTCTATCAAAGTTTATCGATTCTATGAGTGATTTATGTAATATACATCCAACCCACATACTCATGAAGCACAAAAAAAGAGAGAAGAAAACATGATCACACATCTTAATCTAAATAAACTTCATCTACCCTAGATCTAGAGAATTAGCCAAGCATGATCACACAAAATATTAAAATAAAAGAGGAAGAGGGAGAGATAAAAGACATAATTAAATAAAAATGACTTTTTATTGAAAAGAACCTAAGATTACAATGATGATCTTCTAGATCTCCCAAAATACAAGAAAAGAATAGAGTCTAAAACCTAGATGGGAGCTCTCATAGATCTATACAAGGAGTCCTGTTATAGACTTAAAAGGACTTGCTTACGTCAGAGATAAATCAGACATTATAATTACATTTTCAAAATTAAATATAAGATATTTCTAGGTACACGTCATCTGCCTCAAAGATCGGGTCATCTTCCTTCTGATTGGGCACCTAGGAGGTGCTGTATCATCATCTGGACGCCTCTTAGGTGCCCAGATCATCTAGATCACCGTTGATTTTGGTTGCTTTGTTGG
Organism: Posidonia australis; assembly: GCA_024699735.1. Classification (NCBI taxonomy): domain Eukaryota; kingdom Viridiplantae; phylum Streptophyta; class Magnoliopsida; order Alismatales; family Posidoniaceae; genus Posidonia; species Posidonia australis. The sequence continues at coordinate 20,869 of JAMKQA010047047.1, read as the reverse complement.
CTCATGTTTATCTTAATATTTTAACATGTGGAAAATCTCTTTTTATCATCTTAAGGTAGCTCTATAATTTTCCATGCAAATATTTTCTTTTTCTGGCACAATTATTCTTTTTCTCCTATTTTTCCTAGGTTCCTATATAATTTTCATAAAACACCTTGAGTAGCATTATTTATGTACAAAATAGATAAATATGAGAATAAAATATGTATGTATTATGAACTAATCAGACCACATGGAGATCCGTAGGGCAACGGTAGGTCCAGAGAATACGAGAATAATGGAAAAACAACTCGAAAACACCGAAAAGAGACAAAGCAAAAAAAAGATAAGAACATGTTGTTGCCACTTAGTCTATTAAAAAACGGAAAGACAAAGAAAACTGTATCAAAAATCAAAACCAAAACTAAATGCAAGATAAAAGTGACTTCGTGCCAAAAGGATGCAACACATGAGATTGCGAACCATAGATAGGGTAAGGACTCCTATTACGTGCGGGGAAGGTGTTAGGCACTCTTGCACGCCTAACGAGTCGGTCTTTCTTGGACAAATCACTTGCATGCATGGCTATGTGGGCGCTTGAACGTCGATTAATGCGTGGCTACATGCATGGATGATGAATGATTTAAAACTAGACACATGGAAGGTGATGCAATAAATCAAGAATGCACTCATACTAAGAGACATGAAATGATGTAGATGGTGAGAATATACTAGGGACGGGGGCTAAGCCTGGCCAGGCATGTCCTTGGGATAACCACGCATCGCAGGCGCGCTAGTGGTACACGTGCCCAGAATGTGCTCCCAAGGCATGTCCAGATGATCAGACATCATAGCCAGTCCAAAACACCCACACTTGGATTAGAACTAATGGACGATGCATCATGCGAAGGATAGGAGGCATGCATGATTAAAATTTGGAAGAAAGCTACTTAAATAAAGAACATGAGCATTGAAATATGGAATAGGCACAAGAGAGACTAAGTCAAGCCATGTGAGTTAAAAACACTAAGAAAACTCAAATGAGAGACTACACCAACGAGGCTTGGTCAGGTCTGGTGCTATAATGTCCCTGATGCATACGTGCATGTGGGGCGCACTATCAGGACACACAACTACAATAGAGTCCAGACCTTCCTCCTTCATCGCCTCTCCCCACACAAGATATGCGTTAAAACATTAGAGAAAACATTTGGGATGCAAGGTAGAAGACCAGACGAGGGAAAACACACTAGAAATCGGATTAGAAACATGCAAGAGCCTCTCCTCCACCCCCCACACTTGCTCACCAGACTGCACGACTCGTTCCAGCCACAACAACGGCTGGAGACCTTGTCGGAGCTCAAAGATGGCTTGGGAGGCTTGAGGAGAGATGCAGGAAGGCTCGGAAAACAATAGAATCTCAGGAGCAAACATGGGTTCCTCCACCCACCTCCATCGGGACGTCACGATCCACCAGAGTTCGGCTGACCACGAGAGAAGGACAGGGACTCGAGCACAGCTCAGGGGTGATTGGAGGGTTGGAGAGGAGGAGGGTGATACCTCGGGAATGCCATAGTTAGGTGTTCAAGGGCAAGTGGCCTCGCACCAGCACTTACTGTCTGTTGGTGAAGAAGGTGATGAATTCAGCGAATCAAAAACCAAAACACTTGGGTAATGGGTAGGGAATATGCAAATGAGGCTAGCAAACAATACACTGGTGTAAAAGGAGGTAAGATGATACCTGCATTGGTCGTGTGCTTTCCTTAGAGTTGGTGGCAAGAATTCTAGTAAGGAATCCTGATGGCGGTCACGATGGAGGACAGGTCAAGGAGTCTCACGAAGGGCTCAACAAGTGGCTGGGGGGCTTTCATGACGTGAAGCAAGGTTGGTCTTGGGTCGGCTCGGGTGTTCTCTCCAGTTTCTCCTCTCTAGGTTCTCTCTGGCTCTTTGGGCGACGATGGGTTCCTCTCCTCCCTCGCAACTGGGATGTGGTGGTGGTCATGAGGGAAGGCTCGCGAGTTTTGGTGGTTGGGCCCCCATGGTAGGTGGGCTAGAGTAGTGTGGTTGAGTGGGCATGTCAGGGTGTTGCAGGTGGCTCGCTGGTGTGCTGCAGAGGTGGCATGATGGTAAGGCGATGTGGCAAGGAGTGGTGGTTGCGGCATGGTAGGGGAAGGCTGTAGGGATGTCAGGTAAGCCAAGGAGCAACTCAGGCGAAGCACACAACGTCGTTGCTTGTACAAGGTACGAGGTACGACCAAAGTGACTGGTCAGGCATTGTACGCTTGGCTGTCCTAGTCCTAACGCTCACTTGGACTGCACTATCGGGCCGCTCACCCCACTAGGCCAGAGCACACAGGCTGGGTTTTTAGAGTAGGGCTTTGTGAATGGGGATTGTTTACGGTAATTAGATATTTTGGGTTGGTTTAGGTTTATGGGCTTGGTTTGGGAAAATGGGGTAGGACTAGGTCTGCTGTCCAGTTGCACTTTCTACCGGGTCCACTTGCTAACACTAGCCAGAAACCACGGTGTAACCATGCCAGTGACAGCCTCATGGGTGGCATGAAAGGCCAAATGAGCGAGGGCCAGTGAAGTCACGGCAAAAAGCGATAAAGCAATGATAAAATGCAGGAGTCGTCACCTAGTCTACTTAAAAATGGGAGATGAGGAAAACCATTTTAAAACACTAAAACTATGCAATAAACCAATGGAAAAGACCATCATGTACCAGAAAATTGGTCAAGGATCTTTGTTACGCAAGGAAAAGGTACTAGGCACCCCCATGCGCCCGAGAAATCGGTCTTTCATGCTTCTTTGTTTACTTATGTGGAAATGTTGGCTTTACAACCTGTTTCTGTACTCCCAAGGGCGACATGCAATGCCATGCTACATGCAAGTGCGTGCCTAGTGTTGTGCCTAAAGCCAAATATAGGTGAAGTGGAGGGTCATGTTCTACTGTTCAGCTACACTACCTAGGGTCTGAATTAGGCAACAATGCAAAAGGTTTCACCGACAAGAACCAAAAAGGCCACCGATTCACAAGACCCAAGTAGTAAGCATCACTACTTTACTAGATGCAAAACTAATGCAAACAGAATTATTAGATGATAAAACTATGCAAGCACGATCATGGTATATCCTAGAACAAACACTAGAAAAATCAGAGCCCATGGCAATTAGGAGAACATGTAAACCTTGATGCAAAACCTATTGTTTGCATCCTGTGACCAGACTGGTGTGCCAAGATGGTGTGCCAGTTATGTGTGCCAGTGATGTGCGCTTGTTTGGTGCGCCTATATGGTACTCCACTATAGTGCTCCTATTTGGTGCGCCAGTTTTGTGCACTCTAGATATTCTATTTCAGACTGCAACCCGAATCTAGAGTTTGGGGAGGATGCATTCGATTAACTATGCTAATGACCATTTAGAGGACTAACCTAGATGCTAAGAGATGCACCCAAGCTAATCAAACAAGATCAAAACACTCCTTTCTCTCTTTCCCTATCTTTGCACTCGTATGGGTTCTCTAAAACTATTACAGCCAGTGGTGGCTCTGGAGATGAGTGGAAACATCCTAAATGATTGAGAAAAATGTGGGAGGTCTACATGACATGCGAGTGGTGTGTCACAGCCCTTACTCAGTGGCCGATAGCCTCATAGAGTCATAGGGGCCTTGATCTACCCTAAAAAGACCAAATAGTGCAAATAAACGCACGAAGTAAACAAACAGTGCAAGCACTCTTACAAATAGCATACATGAATCATCATTAAGATAAATAAACAGTGTAAATGATCAAACTGAATTGTATATAACCAAGCCATAGTCGAATTCATAGCATGGTATCTTATTTAAAACAGCCTAGAGAGAAGAAAGAAAAAGGCTTAAGGTAGGGAGGGACATGAGGTGTTTCTCTCCTTTAGTGGCTCGAGGTGTCTCCTTTTCGCTGCCTTGGACACAACTGGGGATGCTCAGGGATGCAAGGGATGTTTGGAGGTAAGTGCATTGGTTGCTCAAAGAGATGATAAATTGCCAAGAGAGCTTAAAGTGTGGTGTGTGGAGAGCTTTTAAAGGAAATAGAAAACGTTGAAACATGGATGCCAAAGGACGCGAAGGCCAAGAGACCCTTGTAGGCTTGTAGGGGAATGTCAAAATAGGTGAAGACCCAAGTGTCCATTCGCATATGAAGGTTACAAGTGGGGCAAATGAACAACCAACAGCCAGTACCCTGGAACAGAGCTGTGCACCAGCTTGGTGCTCTACATTGGTGCGCCAAGATGGTGCTCCACATTGGTGCGCCATAATGGTGCTCCATTATGGTGCTCCACATTGGTGCTCCAGAATAGTACTCTCCCTTTGACTGCCTGGATTATCGACTGGACCATGGGCTTGTGTTTGTGGCTTTGTGTGATGATCTCGGGCTAAAAATGTCAGATAGGACTTGGATGTGGTTAGACCTACTGTGTTCAAAGCAACATCCTTCTGGAGAGTTTGCCTATGAGCCGCTTCAAAATCGGGGTGTCTACACTTCCAAAGAAAACATAGTACCCAGAATGAGAATATTGGTCGTCAGTATCCCTTACCCAATCGGCATCACTATATATGCTTGTAGTTGAGTTTCGTTGCTGAAAGCTTGTAGCTGTGAGGAGGTTGACTTTCGATAGCACAATCCATGATATATAGTATTCTTTAAATAACACAAAATACAAAGATACTGGCCGTGTAATACAAAGATACTGCAATGCTCCTACCAAACTTTGATATTCAGTGGGGTTTTTAAGTGAATCACTGCTAGATTTGGTGAGTTTGGTAGAAGAAGCCATTAGAGTTTTGCATGGTTTGACACCATCCAATTTAAAACGTTTTAATAAGTCCACTAGATACTTAGATTGTGAGAGATGTAGAGTTTTCTTTGTCCTTTTTACTTCAACACCGATAAAATAATGAAGATCGCCCAAATCCTTTACTACAAATGTTTAAGCTAGAGCATTGCTGATATTGCTAATTTCATGGGAGGAAGAGCCTATAACTATTATACCATCAACATATATTAAAATGAATATAATAGACTGACTAGTATTTTTGATGAATAATGAAACGTTGTACTTGGAATCTTGGAAGCCATTGTGAAGTAGAAAAGATCTCAATTTATTAAACCATGCCCTTGGTGCTTGCTTGAGACCATATAAAGATCATTGAAGTTTACACACATGCTTTGAATATTTGGAATTAATGAATCCAGATGGTTGATGCATATAAATTTCTTCCTGAAGGTTCCCATGTAAGAAAGCATTTGAGACATCTAGTTGATGAATGTCCCAATTATTATTTAGAGCATGACTAAGTAATAATCGGAAGGTGACTAGTTTGATAACTAGGTTGAAAGTTTCTTCGTAATTGATGCCATATTTTTGTGCAAAACCTTGTGCAACTAATCGAGCTTTGAAACACTCAATTGACCCATCTGCTCGTTCTTTAACATGATACACCTATTTACTTCCAATGATATTGGCACCAGGTGGTTGTTGCACCAGAGTCTAAGTTTCATTTTTTGCTAAAGCATTATACTCTTCTTGCATGGCATGTTTCCATTACGGGTCTTGTAATGCTTGAGCAACAGAACTTGGAGTAGCATGTGATCTGCTTGCATATAGAGCATATTTTGGATTAGGTTTAAAAACTCCTTGAGAAGCCCTTGTAATTGGTCGACGTGCAACTACTATATTTTGAATGTCATTGGAGGATAGAATAGGATTTTCTTTAGATTGAATTTCTTAAGAGGACACCATATTATCGGTATTCTCAGTTGAGGAATTAGCTACATATGGCATACTAGAACGGCAAGGTAGAATAATAGGAGGTGGAGTAGAAACTTCTTGATTATTCAGTAGTGCTGAAGAGGCCAAGATATGAGGTTGAGAATTAAATGTAAAATCTTCTTCATTAAAAACCACATCTCTTGAGATATAAATATGTTTGTGAGCTAGAGAATAACAAATATATCCTTCATGATCTGTAAAATATCCAAGAATAATACAGGCAATAGTGTGAAAATCAAACTTGTGATTGTGATATGAACAAAGGTTAGGGAAGCATTTACAACCAAAAACATTCATGGAATCATAATCAAGAGGTGAGTTGAACAACACTTGCAGGGGGCTTTGATTGTTCAAAACTGCAGTTGGCATTCTATTAATTAAATACATGGCAGCTTGAAATGCTTTAGGCTAAAGGCATTTTGATAAATTTGCATGAGCTAATAATGTTAATCCAATCTCCACTATGTGTTGATGCTTCTGTTCAGCTGATCCATTCTGTTCATGTGTACGTGGGCAAGAGAATTGATGTTGAATTCCATGTTCTTGAAGATAATCCCTGAAGGCTAAGAATTCTCCTCCATTATCACTTTGTAAGATTTTAATAGTTTTGTCAAAGTGTTTCTCTACCTGTGTCTTAAGTCTGATGAAAGTATTGAGGGCTTCTGACTTGAGGGTTAATGGAAAAATCCATGTGTATTTAGTGCAAGCATCTATGAAATGAATATAGTGCCTGTACCCTTGTTTAGATGGTAAAGGACTAGGCCCCCATAAATCAGTGTAGATCAATGATAATGGCTCATTCACAACAAATATGCTATTTGGAAAAGGAAGCTTGTGAGTTTGTCCATAGTAGCAAGCATTACAAAAATGCAAATCACGATTAATAATAGACAAATTATTTTTGGTAACAATTGATAACATTTTCTGAAGACTTGGGTGCCCCAATCTATCATGCCAGGTTTGCATGGAGGTCTGTACTGTTGTTAGAAGAGCCTATGGATGAGAAGTTCTTGCAATGATCTGATATAGGGAATTTTTAGCAAGTCCCCTTTGAACTAGTAGATGGGTTCGATGATCCTTTATTGTAAAGGCAACATTATCAAACTCTATATTCAGTGGATTATCATTACAGAATTTGTGCACAGATAATAGATTTTTCTGAATGGATGAAACAACTAGAATGTTCTTAAGTATGCCGTTACCTATTTCAGTGGAGATAGCTACTGATCCTCTGTGAGTAATGAGAAGCTAAGACCCATTTCCAACAATGAGTGTGTCGTTTCCTGCATAGGGTACACTAATTGAAAGATTGGTAAGCTCATTAGTGACATGATGTGTGGCTTCGAAGTCTAAATACCACATAGAATTATCTGCAATTTTATTTCCTTTATAAATGTAATTATCATTTGAAAAATTACGGGTAGGAGCGAAATTCTGCATATCTGTTCTCTTAAAGTAGTTTAAAGTAGAGTGACCAATTTTATTGCAAATCTGGCATTGTGGTTTAGAGTTGTTGGATCGAGCTCGACCTCCTACAGATCAACCTCCTCTTCCTCCTCTTGTATTGTTGTTGCGATTATTGACAGCAAAATTAGCAATAGGTGTAGAGTTCAGTTGGTGACGATTGAGACATACCTCATAGTTAAGCAACATGCCTTGTAGATCAGCTAGAGGAATAATGGTTGCTTGTATTGTGAGGCTAGTAACAAGTGCCTCATATTCTGGTCCCAATCCTCCTAAAATATGGAGAGACAATTCTTCATCTGAAATAGGAGCGCCAGCGACCGCTAGTGCATTAGCTAGCATGGTGGCATGAGCCAAATTATCTCCCATAGATAAATTTCCTTTCTTCAAGGTTTGTAGCAATTTAATCTGCAGCAGTCGAGCATGAGATCTTGAAGCGAATAGCCACTCCAATGATTTCCAAACATCAGCAAAGGACATTTGGTTGGCCACCTGAGAAAGGATAGACGGCGTAAGAGTAAAGAATAACCAGCTCACAATGAGCTGATCCTGCCTTTACCATGCAATTGCATCAGCACTATCTGGACAACCAAATGTCTTATTGACATATCCCATTAAATTATGGCCTTTCATTAAAACCATGAAGGAGGTTTCTAAATAACTTAGTTTTATCCAACTTGATTGAAATAGAATTTTGGATGTTGATGGTATTAGATGTTGGAAGGGAAGAAAGGGATGAGCCATTGGGAGAAGAAGACGTTGTCGACATGATCAAGGAAGAGAACCTGGTTAAGCTCTGGTACCAAGTTAGAAAAAGATCAAATGTTGATAAAAGAAAGATGGAATGAAAATAAGATGGTGCACACAGAAATAGTCTGAAACAATATATTCCTTAATAATTTACAATGATACATTCAAGCCATTATATATACGATAGAGCATCCAGTATCTTGCTATACAAAGGGCTCATGAATTTAGCAATTACATACCCTTGATCTATGTACCAAATATAGACCTACCAAGTATAAACCCCATTCAATTACATGCTATCTATACATTTAACAACAAATATAGGCCTACTAGTAAAGACCCTATTCAATTACATGCCATCTATACATTTAACTGTCACAACCACAAGAAAAGGCTCTGTAACCATGCCCGCCCGGGAATCTTGCGCGGAGTCGCAATAGAGGGAGGAGGCCACAGCTGTGCTAGGATGGCAAAGGCGTAAGACAAGATAAGACAAAAAAAATCGAAGGCCACCTAGTCTTTTAAGGGAAAGACGAAGAAAACCACAAACAAGCCACAAAAAGGGATGAATGCATATAATACAAATGAAAAGGCCAAATATCTACAAACCAGAGAATAGGTAAGGATTCTTATTACGCAAGGGGAAGGTATTAGGCACCCCCGTACGCCCGAGAAACTCGGTCTTTCTTTTCCAATTCGCTTGCTAGAGGTTGAATGAATGCTTGCTAAACCAAGATTGTACTCTAATCATACTAATATGAATGCCAAGTCAGGACTAGATGGATGTGCAAGTGGTATGCAAAAACCGCGAAGAAATCCACACGAAATGACGAAATAACGAAACACGACGTGACAAAGAAAATCACAGGAAATGACGATGTTTTTGGTGTGAATGGCCAGGAAAATCATACCGACCTCAATAGAATCAAAAATGCAATCGAGCCAAATCATCATAATCATAGAAAATGTAACGGAAATCAAAATGGAGAAATTGCAAAGAAGTCTACGTAAAACAGACAAATGGTGGCATATGAAGAAAATCACATGAAATGACGACGTTTTTGAAGAGAACGGTCCTAGAAACTATACTGATGTCAAACGGGTCAAAAATGGGGTCAACCTAAATCATCAGAATCATGGAGAAAGTCATAAAAATTAACAAGGGAAAATAAACCGCAATTGGGCCAATGTGGGCCTTTAGGTCAATTAATGTATACCCTCGAGAAATGAAATCCAAATCAAATCTAAAAAATCAAAAATGCAGACAAGGAGAATCAAATCAAATGTCAAGCGAAGGAATTCGAGAAATAGGTTAGCGAAAAATCCACAGAAAAACACATAGAAGGCAGACTTACCCAAATGGATGGAATGATGTGCAAGTGCAATGAAAAACTATGTAAAATGCATGAAAACATACCTAAATGTGTAAACAATGCCGAGGAAGGATTACACATGACTCAGTGCAAAAACTAACATGCATGTGCATGAATTGATGGCATAAGGGCGATTTGGTAATTTTCCAAGGCCAAATGTAATAAATGTGTACATGTGCATGATGCAAGGTCAAATGTATGCAACATGTCAGGAAAATGTTGTTTACAAGAAAACATGAAAGGGACAAGGTTTTAAATACGAGAAAATGATGTAAACATGTCAGAGGGCAAGATCAGGGACTAAAATGCAAAATTCACAAAAATAGGGAAATCCTAATTAAAGTATATTCAGTAACTTTTATCTTAGTGTGCAGATGATGGATTAAATAAAAATGTGGCACTGTGGTGTGAGATGTGTGAAAATTGCACCTTGGTAATTTCTTGAGAATTCCAGGTCTAATGTGCAAAATTCACACATAAAGTGCAATTGTGACTAAAATGTGAAATTAAAGATCAATTTACATTGCAAGCATGATTTTTAGATGAATAGACTATTTAAGTGCAAAACTACCAAATAAAAAGTGAAAAATGTCAAAAAGGTGTGTGAAAACAATTAAAACCTTAATTAATGAATTTGAAATTAAACTAAGGGCATGGATGCAAATTTCCTACACTCAATATATGTATGCTATGAATTCAGGAGTTTACATGCAAAATTCCAAGGCTTAAATGTGATGAAAATTAGGTTTTTATGATATTCAGTGCGATTACAAAGTTTTTTAAGGGTCTGAATGCAAATCTCAGAGAGAAAACTCATTTTAAAAATCTCTAGGGAATTGATGTAAATTTTCAGGACTTAATTGCAAGGAAAAATATGATTGTGGAGCTTTAACTGTGAGAAAACACATATTAATGCAATAATCATAAAAAAATGAAACATATAAGGGGCCATATGCAATTTTTACAGAAATAATAAAAGAAATAAAAGTTATTTAAAACTATAGGGGTTTAAACACAAAAAAATAGGACATAAAAGTAATGATATGAGGATCTAAGTGTAAAAAAAATAAAACTAATGGACTTAATCTAAATCCTTCTTCTTTGAAGTTCGTTGGCGTTCCAACCTCCGACAAGGGCTTCGGCGAGCCAGTGGTGGCGGCACAGCGGCGGAGGGGCTCCGGCAATTGTCCAGGAGGCTAGAGGGAGGCACGACGAAGATCTTCGACGCGTCAGAAAAGGTTGCGGTTCCCTGGGATGCTTTCCCCTTCTCGGGCTCCTGTGAAGTGGCTTGTCGGCACTATGGAAGATGGCGACGAGGTGGCTATGGCGTTTCAGTGACAACAAGGCACAGTCCAAGGTCGGAGGAGCATTGGAGGACCACGGGGAGGCTTCCAGGAGCTGTGGGAGGAATGGGGGCTAGCTGAGGAGCTACACCCGTCCCGAGCGTCAACGATGGGTGCAGGAGAGCTCGAAGCGGCACTACAGAGGCGAAGGCGGTCGAGGGTGGTCCAGAGTATCTTCGACGGACCGCAGGGGAGCTTCTGGAGGCGATGGTCTGGAGCTAGCGTGATCGGAGTGTCCCAATGGATTCCATGGTGGAAGGGGGTCGACGGAGAAGCAACATCGATGCCCTCGAGCACAGGGGACCAAAGGAATCCCCTCCTGAGTGATGGGGACTCAGGGAAGAGGACGAGGAAGAAGGAAGAGAGGCTCTTGGAGCCTCCTTTTGATCCAGGAGGCCAAGGGCCTCGTTGGTGGTGGTAAACCCACAACCGGAAGGGGGTGAGACGGTGGACAAAGGGGGAGATCTTCGGTGAAATGCAACTAAAAGACTAGGGAGAACTCTATAGGCCTAAAGGAGCATGATTAAAACTAAACGGGGAGAGATTACCTGGCTGAAGGTTGCTGTTCTCCCAGTGAATGGCTCTCCGAGGCTATAAAAGGGCTAGAGGAGGTTCTCTGGAGGCGAGGGAATCACTAGTCTGGCTCTGGTTCGAAAGGGGGTCCTCTCTGCTTGGTTTGAAGCACCGTCCTTTCTTTGTTGGCAGCGAGTCCTTTTAAACTTCGGCAGAGGTCACCAGAGCCATCGATCATCCTCTCCAATGATTGACGATCGTCCGATGCTCACGTGAGCTGGAAGAGGGTGGCCGGAGATCACAAGAGGAGGAGATATGCTCCGGAGATCTCGAAATATTGCCGGAGTTGTCACGAACGTTGCAGGGGTCGTTGGAGATTAAGGGATGGCCGGAATTATTTTTTGGGCTTCCTAAGTTTGTGATTGATGAATGCATTGGGTATTGTGGGTTGGATTTTGGGCCTGGGAAATGGGCTTTCGATTTAGTTTTTAGGTTTTTGTTTTTAAGGCTTTTTTAAGGGATTTTAGGGTTTTTAGCTTAGGGTTTTTGTGATTTTATTATTTTAGGGTTTTTATGATTTTAATTAGGATTTAGGGTTTTATTGTTTTAAGTTTGATTAGGTGATTTTAATTAGGGCTTTTCCATTTTAGATTGGGTTTTGAGTTTTATTATTTTAGTTTGATTAGGGTTTTTTGGATTTTATTATTTTAGGGTTTTTTATGATTTTAATGAAGTTTTTGTGATTTAGGTTTTGGGGTTTAGCTTTAAGTTTGATTAAGTGATTTAATTAGGTTTTTGGATTTTATTTAGAGTTTTAGGTTTTATTATTTTAGGGTTTTTTTTCTAGATTTAAATGGATTATAGTTTTGTGTTTGAGTTTTAATTTAGATTTTATTATTTTTTACCTGACTTAATTTGGGGTTTAATTTTAGTTTTGATTTAATTGTTTTTTGCTTGATTTTGTTTGGATTACGGTTTCTTTTCAATTAGATTTAATTTTTAATGGATTCTTTTGAGTTTTATTTGATTAGGGTTTTAATTAGGGTTTTCCATTTAATTAACTTTGATTTTAAATGGTTTACATGTATTTTACTTGATTTTGATCTTAATCATGGTTTTTACATAATTAACTTGGATTTTTAATGGTTTAAATAGATTTTATCTTATTTTGGTTTTAATTAGGGTTTTCACTTAATTAACTTGGCTTTTAAATGGTTTAAATGGATTTTATTTGATTTTAGTTTTAATTAAATTTTTTATCTTGATTAATTTGAATTATAATGTCTTACGTGAGTTTTGTTTGGTTTTAATTTTTATTTATGGTTTTTTGCTTTGTTTGGCTTGGATTGAGTTAAAATGGGCTTGTATAGGCGTGAATGGGCTTATGTGGGCTTGAGTGGGTTTGTGGGTTTAGGTTGAGCTAGGGTTTTGGTGGAGTTAGGGTTTAGGTTTGTGGTCGCAACCAGAGCATCTTTCCAGAGGAGCTTGCTGCCAAGTGACGGCAAAATCGAGATGTCTGTAGGCTCTAATTACCATGTAGAATGATGCAAAAGCCTTCTCAACTTCTCCCTCCTTCGCACATTTCCTCATTTTAATTTTACTTCTTTTCTTTCATTTTTCTATTTATTGTTGGCAACTTGCCTTCAAATTTCTTGTCCTATTTTTTTGAAGCCGTCGGATGTTAATGCTAAAACATTAGTGACATTTTATTTTTCAGCTCAAATAATAGTCTTTTGTCAATCGTGTGTTTGTAAATGCTTGGTAATTCAATTTATGTCAGTTCATGTTATTTGAATTGGATCTACATTTATATTTAAGGCAAATTATGTAATGGAAAATAACTCTTAATTAATGTTTGATATTTCAACCATATGATAAAAGTTATAATTGCACTTTAATTATGTTCCTTATAACAACGTTTATTAACAGCTAATAACATGATTATGGTAAGAAATAATATAATATAATTTAGCTTTTGATATAATGACAATTTACCTAGTTCATTGTCATTATAACATGTAATTATCAGCGTTATAAATAAAAAAATGTCAATCAATACTTAATATATTGATAGTTTATATAGTTAATTGGCATTGATATTAGAAATAAAAATGTGCAGTAAATTTTGATTTTTGGAGACATTTGTATTTCTTTAGTTGTTGGTAAAGTCACTTTTTGATAATTACAATTGTGATTATTGATAAATCAAACACGTATAGCGACAGAAAAAATTATCACAATAAACTACTATTATTGATAGTCACAAAAATGCATCACAATAACATTTAGTGACAAAACTTTAGTCAATAGTCAGCCAACCGTTAAATAACCATCATTATATCTATACTAATAGTTTTATACACTTTTACCGACAACTAGGGGTGTCAATAAACGGCTATTTTCTTGTAGTGTTAAATATTTCTTTATGGGAGGCAAAATGCATCATAGCATTTCTCTGTCTCTTATTTGTTTGAATCCTAAAGTTGATCACCCTACTTGTTTTGCTCAGTTTAGACCTATAAGTGTTGAAAATGTCATTATTAAAGGTGTTCTCTAAAATTCTCCATAACTAGCTAATTTCTATTTTGTTGAGGTTGATTAGTGAGGAGCAAGCAAGTTTTGTGAATGGTAGAGATATTTTTTATCACATTCAATGGACTCAAGAGGTTAATCTTGACTTAGATAAAAAGTGTAGAGGACGTAATATTATATTCATGTTTGACATGCTTAAGGCTTATGACAGGATGGAATGGCCTTTCCTTTTCACCATTCTTCAGTGACTTGGTTTTTTAGTTCGCTTTGTTGAACTTGTTAAATGGACTTTGAATAATAATTGGTTGGCAAAGTGGTTTCCTTAAATCTTACTAGGGGCTTAAATAAGGAGACCCTCTATCTCCTTAGTTATTTATTTTGGCGCAAGAGGTCTTTAATAAGGGGTTACATTAGCTTTTTGAAAATAGGATTTGTGAATGCTATGCTACTTCTGGTAAGGGTGTGGCTCCTTTGCATTTATTTTTTGCTAATGATGCTTTGATATTTTGAAGGACAACTTCCCTTACTATCAATAAATTAATGGATTTTATCATGAAATATGAGCATTCCTCTCATCAACACATGGGCCATAATAGATGTACTTATTATTGGCACAAAGATCTCACTTGCCATGAGAAAGTGGCACAAAATACAAGCTTCTCCAAGGGTTCTTGGCTGTTACGTTACCTAGGTATTCCAATTGCACCATGTAGATTGTATGCTAGTTACTTCTCTAGTTTGCTAGAGAGGTTTGAAGGACATATTGCAAGCTAGACTTCCACATTTTTTTCCATGAGTGGACGTCTTATTCTTATTAAGCATGTTCTTTCTTCAATTCTGATGCATATCTTGGCTGTTATGAGGGTTCTTGGTGGTGATATGAAACATATTGAGAAACAACTTTGTGATTTTTTGTGGAGTTTTAACAATGAGAAGCGGAAATTTCACTAGATTAATTGCAGCACGTGTACTTGTTTTAATGAGATGAGTCTAATGTAACAACCAGTTCAATTATCCATTTAATGTAAAACCATTATAATATTGTATTAATCGTGTGAATGGTTTATTAATAGATAATTAGATATTTCTGATGTTTGTGGTGGCTTGCTGCCTTTCTGTGCACTTTGTTGTGCTTATGGGACCTATTTGGAATCTAGTCAAACATGGCACAATTGCCTCGAGAAGCGGGCTTGTCTTTTTCCTTTCTCTTTCCGTTTCCTTCTTTCTTTTCCCTCTCTTCACTCCCCCTTCATGTGGCCTTCTTCCTCCTTCTTCTCATCTTTTCCTTCTTTCCCCTTTCCACCACCCATGCCCAACTCCAATTAGCCCTACCCATCTCGTCTCCTCCATGGCAAGCTAGCAGCCAATGAAAGACCTGAAGTGGCAGGAGGAGGCGACATTAGGAGGAGGAGGTGGAGATGCTGTGGAGAGCCACTGGAAGAGAGGAAACAAGTGGGAGAAGGGCTGGCTTGAGAGAAAAGGGGTTGTGCCGAGCAAGGAAGAGGAGGAGGAGAGTCCGTAAGGGTCTAAGGTGCATGTGCCATCGTTGAGGGCTCGTCGGAGATCGTCGGAAAAACCAAGAGGTGCATGCCCTACTCTCTCCCCTGTTCTATCCTTTTTTGCTTTCAAGTGAAATAATGGCATAAAATTGTTAAAATGCATGATTAAGTCATGAAAAATTATGTGGACATATAGAATGTGATGCATGATGTGAATGGTAGGGATCATCCTAATTTGTTTATGTTTTGATGGGTTTTTTGCAAAAAAATGTCATATCTATAGTTTCAGTGGGTCTTCTTGAGCTCAGTGCCTTTAGAAATTTCTATCATAATCCATGATGATCGAAATCTTGTTTTGTTTGTTGGGTCTTGTAATGGACTTGTGAATCTGTACCACATGTTTTTCTTATGATTTTTAGGGAAGAATTGTCATGGAATTGGTCTGAATTTTAGAAGGTGTGTTGTAGGACAGATTTTTATCTGAAATCCTGAGTTTCTTGCCTTTGCAAATTAATATCTTTGTGCATGTTTAATGAAATCTGGATTTGTCTATGAGGATTTGTTATGGAGCCGAGAACCTACATCTCTAGATTTTATCATGATTTTTCGTGCTCAAATTTGGATAGATTTTGATTGGAATTAAGGAGCATGTGTAACAAGGTAGAATCTGTCTAAGTCCTGAATTTAGTAGCTTTGAACATTTGTTCCATGATATTTACATGCTAAGTTTTAGATTGGTTTGAGGGGTTTTGAAGTGGACTTCAAGGTATACACTCCTGATTTATTTGGAAATTTTATGTGTTTGATAGATGGTGCAAATGGCCTGAGTTCCATTGAAGTTGAGAAAGCATGCAGCCATGTTTTGTTAATGTAGAGCCCTGGTTATTTACATGCTTATGTTAACACTGATTACCTGCATTGCTTGAATATAAATGTATAATAAGGAACTATGAGTAAACCCAAATTAAATGTTGAAACAAGTGTGGAATTAACTTAAAGAATGGCAGGTGAAATTTGGGTTGAACCCATATGATTGAAAATGAAATGTGAAAGTTGGCTTGTGATGTTTAATGAGTTTTATGTGTTTTGGACTCAAGGCCCATGTTAATAAACAAGAAATATATGTGTATGGGCTTAAGGCCCATGTAAACAAATGAGAAATTTATTTGTTTTGGGATATAGACTCGTGTAAATAAAAGGAGACTTTATTGTGGTATTTGGCTTGAGCCCAATAAGAATATAGATAAATGACTTTATTGTGATTTTAGGCATGAGACCCATGTTTTTGAGTAAAGGAATAAAGTTTCCTAAAATGAAAAGTTTTGAAAAGATCTGCATGTTTTGAAAATAATTTCTGGTATGGTTTCAGATCCACGAGTTTGGGGTGTCAACAATGTGATATGAGACCAATTATCAGGCACGACCGTGGTTGCCTAGTTTGGGACGATCAAGAGAGGCCAGAGTACCCCACTTGTGACGCTGTAGGTTGAGCCTGGGTATATGATTTTAGGCGTTCGGGACACTGTTGGGACGTCAGGAAATGATATATCCCTATGCTTTGGAAAATGAAATGTGGAGGCCTATTGGTCGAGGTGGTGTTATCCCACACAGGGAGTTTCACCGCGGTTATCCCGCACGGAGTGTTTTACTACAGTAGTGCAGTGCGGTAGGGGAAACAATGTCCTCACTAGCTACTTGTGCGTCCAGTTACCTTTGACCAAGGTAACACTATTGAAAATGAATGTGAAATGTGAATGTAGTTTCGAGGTGGAATCAAATTCTGAGTTTTGGCTTATGGTTATAGCCAGATTCTAGCCAGACCTCTAGTAGGTTCAGGAGTGAAACCACCTTAGGGAGGACAGCACTCAGTGCCTCAACAATGGGGTGTACTATCAAGTAGCACGCTGAAGTCGTCTCTACCCTAGGTAGGGTCCTTGCCGAACTGGTGCCGTGGGATACACCAGCTAGGCAATGGTGGTGATTTGTGGCGTGCGCGGTGCCCTTGGTGCAGGTGCATAAACTAATTGATTCAGGTTTGGTTAGTTCACCATATTGATGGGCATGGCAAGCGATCCTATGTATGCGAGGGCAGGCTTGGGAGGATCCCGCCTCTTAGAGTAACTGGTGCCAGCGTCGTTACGAGTATTACTACTCGCATGTTGATCCGGAGATGTGGCTTGTTTGGTGAAGGTGGCGAGTGTAGGAAAGCTGCCGTTGCGAAGGGAGCTTTCTAGACGTGCACCAGCCCGAATCAATGATGGAAACATGGTGACAAGCTGAACACTAACAAAGCCCCAACATCTGGCAGTGCGCCTCGAATAATAATTTCGATAGACTCCCCGTCGAAGGGTCTATCTCTCACTTGTGATGCAAGGGCACGCCAGCGACCGACGTACTCCCCAAACAGCTCATGGGGTTTCCGTCTTGTGGCTACAAGACCCTCCCTCTTTGGGACTGTGACCATGCCAGTGGAACCCTGCACGACTCCCCAGTGCGTAGAAACACACAAGGAATCCCGATATGGTCACGACGAAGATGGTGAATCCGAGGAAGGAGACTCAACTCAGAAGCACCAAAGAAGAACAAGAAAAGGATAAGGAAAAGGAATCGCCACCTAGTCATTTAATAGAAAGACGAGGAAAACTAAACACAACAAAAAAATCTAAAGAAATCAATGCGAGGAAAAACCACATATGCTTCGTGCCTAATGGATGAAGTGCACAAATCAATGCAGACTAGAGAAAGGGTAAGGATTCTTGTTACGCATGGGGAAGGTGTTAGGCACCCCCATGCGCCTGAAGAAATCGATTTTTCTAGGTTTCCTGCTTGCTAATGATCTAGTGTGTGTATACTTGTCTACCCCGAATGCACATGCCTAAGATGAATGCGAAAACATGACAAGTTTCCAAGAAACAAAGAATAAAAGAGAAATTATAAGGAAAATAATTCGAGGGACAAGTAGGCATTGAAAATGCTACTTCACTGTACACTCTTGGACGATTAGGAAAATCATGAAAATCGGAAATATTCGGAAAGCGTCACGCAAAACAACGAAAACTTAAGAAATTCGAGAAAATTAAATGAGAGAAAAATTAATCCTCATTCGGGTCAATGTTGGCATTGTCAAGCCTGTTAATGTCTGCCCTCGGGTGATGAAAATCCACATCAAATCAAAATCATGAAAATCGGAAGAAATCCGAAAAATAAAGTGAAAACTAAGTTTGAAATAAGTTTGAAATGTGTGCATGATGCAAGAAAATAAGCATGAGAATATATTCATAAAAAAGAATAACAAGATGTACAAATGAATGCATGGATCAAATATGTAAACTTCTAGGGGCCTCTATGTAAAAAATACATGTTCCTAGGTAAAGACTGGGATTTCTAAGGTTTAATTTGGAAAAATGTTAGAGAGCACATTTGTATGCAATTTTAGGGAAGTCGGGGGTTAAATGTGCAAAACTGTGTATTTTTGGTAAAAATTAAGATTCCTAGGGTTCAATCTGTAAATATGCCAGCAAAACATGTGTTTAGTGTAATTTTGGAGAAACTCAGGGTTAAATGTGCAAATCTATGTGTTATTGGGTGAAAATAAGAATTTCCAAGGTTTGATTTGCAAATATGCCAGAAAAATATGTATTCAGAGCAATATTAGAGAAATTTAGGGCTTAAAATGCAAATCTATGCATTTTTGAGTAAAAACATGAATTTCCAGCGTTTGGTTTGCAAATGTGTCAGAAAAACATGCATTCATTGCAATTTTAGTGAAGTTCAGGGTTAAATATGCAAATCAGTAGACTAAAGATGAAGGAAAACAAAATTTGAGATTTTATGTCAAAATTTAGGACCTGAAAGTTTATATAAAAAAGTGCATGGGCCAAACTAAAAACTTACCAAAACAAAACATTATTAAAATGATTTACAAATAAATGTAGGGACTGATATGCAAGATGAAAGGACCTAAATGCAAAAAAAGAAAAGAAAAGATGTTTTCTAAAAGAAGTTTAAAAAAAAAAAACGACGGTCGCTGGCAACTAAACCTCGCCGACGACGACTGCCTAGGAAGCCATCCAAGGCTTCCCCAGCACCCGATCATGTATCCAAGCAGTTGATGAGCATGAAGGAAGAGAGGGGAGAAGATCTATCGGCTCCGATCGGATCCCCAGCGGTTGGAAGCTTCCTCCCACCACTCTCATCGGCTTCGCAACTCCGACAACGGGCCCGGAGAAGATAGGGCTATTGGAGGTGACGGAGCGGTGATCTAACACTCCTGGAAGCTCGACAGCGTGGAAAGGGGTGTTTTCCAAGATCTAGAAGCAAGAGAGGCAGCATGAGCTCCCCTCCCAACCAAGTTCACTGTCGTCTCCGGCTATGTCGACTGCAGAGGATGATCGATGCTCGGAGTGGGGCTTTGAAGCTTCTAGAGTCCAGAGGGAGTAGAGAGGAAGGTTTGCAAATGCTCAGGAGAGAGCTACACCATGTGAGATTCCTGGATGAATTCCACTATGCTTCATCTTCTTCGGCGACGACGAGGACTACAACCGGCGAGCTTCTTCTGGAGGCTTGCGGAGGGGGTGTCGTGGCTTCCAAAGTGGAGGAAAAGCAAGAAGGAAGCTGGCCTAGCTAATCTTGATCCTACAGGACACGAATCACTCAGAGGATTCGTGCCCCCACCTCACTCATCGGAAAAATGGGTCTGGTGACCCACAGAACTTAAATTTCCTGCTAGATAGCTTCAATTCTCCACTAGAATAACTCCAAGGAGGTTGAGGAGGTCCTAGGGAACAAAATGCAACTGAATTGAGCTTTGTTTAGGGCATACCTGTGCTAGCAGTGACTGTGGACTGCTTGTGGTCGTCGGATCTCGCTGGAGACGATGGCCGAAGCTGGCCTAAGCCCTGAATTGCTCCCCCTCTGAGCCTCCTCATTGATCTGAACCTCCTCAAGCTACTTTGACTGGTGGTTGCTCTGATTTGAGTGGTCACCCCTTGGTTTCTCTCCTCTTAAGCTTTCTCTCTTTTTTTTCATGCTTTTTTTCTCTTTTTTCTCTTGCAAAGGAGGGTATTTATAGACTTGCAATGGCTAGGTTGTTTGGATTGTTACGGGGAGTTTGTTGAGGTTGTTATGATGAAGTGGGAGGTGGTTAGGGTTTGTTTAAGTTGTTATAGGTTGATATGATGGAGTGGGAAGTGGTTAGGTTTGTTTAGGTTGTCATAGGTTGTTATGATGGAGTGGGAAGTGGTTAGGGTTTGTTTAGGTTCTTATAGGTTGTTATGATGGAGTGGGAAGTGGTTAGGTTGTTAGGGTTTATTTAGGTTGTTATGATGGAGTGGGAAGTGATTAGGTTGTTAGGGTTTGTTTAGGTTGTTAGGGTTTGTTTAGGTTGTTAAAGGTTGTTATAATGGAGTAGGAAGTGGTTAGGTTGTTAGGGTTTGTTATAGGTTGTTATTGTAGGATCGGATAGCTCCTCTAGAGGGGGGGTGAATAGAGAATTAACACTTTTTAATTACTTAGATCGGTTTTTACAGATTAACAAAAAATTGCATACAAGGAGATTATTTAACACGTATAAACAAGCTTAACTACTCAAGCAATCGATGTA